>FIZT01053672.1:0-12170 GCA_900065295.1 Paracoccus marginatus
TCAACAGCCAATTTCAGAACTTCAAGAATTCAGCACTTTAGTTATTAATTTTTTTTACTTATTAGTAACCTAGTCTTAAATTTATTTGTAAGCTCTGTTTGGTTACGGCTCCGCCTCTAAGCAGGGGAGTCCTGTGGGGCTTCGTGCCACGTTGTAGGTAGTTTAGTGTATTTTTGTTACTTTTAGTGTAGTTTCTAGTTATATTTTACGTTGCCGCTTCCGTAGCCCTGTCGCGAAAAAGCGCGGGAATTTAGCCTTTATAACGAGCTGCGGAAGGCGCGCAACTTCACTTCTTGTTTGTGTCTCGTTCAATAAAGACTTGACTTCGTTAAACCAGTCTCTCTCATTTCTACCCCGAGCGTGTGGAGTACACGCACGGGGTTCGCCTCTTACTCGTGTTTAGTACACGGGCTCTCTCCGTTGGTCTCTCATTCGCACGGACGTGTGTTGTACACGGACGTGTAGAAATCGTCTTCACCCGCCTCCATTACCCTACATGGGCATGACTCCGAAATGTCCAATTGCGAAAGTACTTGTTGTTGTTGTTTTGTATACCTACCTACTTCTTAGCTAATGATCGTTTGTTTTCATGTTTGGTGACCGCGTGTGCTGTGTACGCATTTAGGTACATATATTTGAGTTGATAATTTAATTTAATTTCATTGGCATTTTCATCACAGGGAGTTTATGAATTGAAAGGTTACGACGTAAACAACCTGATACAACGTAATGTACTTCCAAAGGAATTCTTTTTCGGTCGATATAAGATTACAATCGAGTACTTCAGGTTTAGAAAATTAGTCGGATGCGCTTATACCATCGTGCAAATTGTTCCTGCTTTGCAAAGGAGATCTAAAAAGAATGAACATTGACGAACCAACAACCAACTTTGTTTTAGCGTTAGCGAAAATTTTAATACTCATTAAAATTATAAATAGAAACCTTTGTAATGTATGTACATTGAAAACAACCTATTGTTAAAGTAGCATTGTCATTTTTTAAAACAAACTACAATATTTATTCCGCGGATATACATAATACTTAATTGGTTTTACCTTCTCTACTTAAAAAAATGCATGTTGATATGTTGGTAAGTAGGTATATCTTCATCATATTCACAGTGTTGAGGTGTGAAATTTTTTCATTGGACGTTTTACTGTGCTATCAAGTACATTAAGTATACCTAGATATGTATAATTACATCGTCATTATGAAAATCAACAATTATCTGTTACGGTAATTTGAACCTCCAAAATGTCTGAAAATGAGTAGCTACCAGTTGTAGAACAATACCTACTTCAAAAATTTCAATTCGACGATCACTAGTTTTAATGTTTTCTTCTTTCTTGACGATACACTCAATAATGTTTCCCAGAACGATGATAATTTCAATTTTACTTTCGAGCATCAGAATGGAATCATATCATCACTCATCTTCAGTAAGTTCAAATTACATATTTGATATTAGTTATCCAATTTTTTTATGTAGCTAGGTACTGTGAGTTGAAGTTGCACTCGGATTTGTTTTATAGGGTACATATTACGTTAACTGGAAAGAATACGGACCATGCCCACCAGAGAAAAGAGGCACCAACGAAATCTTTACCGACACGCACTTCAGTAAGAAAAATCGCAAAATGGAAATTGTTGGAAAAACAACGCTTCTTATACCATTCGATGACGATATAACTGTAAAACGAAATTTTCAAATTATCAAACACGAAAACACTTTTAAGCACTTACGAATCGTTTTATCTACTTTAGACGAATATCAACTTCGCTATTCAAGGTACAAACGCGGCTTGGCTTCCGAATTACTTCAATTTACAACTGACAAAAGCTTGTTCTACTTTGTTGAATTATTTACGAGAAGGCTGGACAGATTTTTTAAAAACGATGAATATATCTGCGAAATGCCCTGTTCCAAAAGTTGGTGGTATTTTCTTGACAAATATCCTCCTTTATTGTTGTGTATTGAATTTTCATACCTATTTTTAAAACTAGGGAATTTACGAGGCGAAAGGTTCCGACGTAAATGACATCTTACGTCGAAGTATATTCCCGAAGGAATTTATATTTGGTCGGTACAGAATGACTATAGAATTTATGAAGAAGAAAAAACTCGTAGGATGTTCGTATCTACTCGCCGAAATTAATCCTTACTGGCAGAAGAAGTCTAAACAAAGACCACATAACTGAACGAGCGAAAACAATGAAAAACGTAACATTTACTCAAAACGTGGACAATACTTAAAATTTATCAGGTACAAAAGGTAAGTAAATGACTAAAAAAAAATATAAATCACTGTTCTCATCACATCGATGTCTACGATGTTGATTTCATAGCAAAAAATATTTGTTCTCACGGACGTCTATTTTGTTTGCATAACCAGCGGAAGAACTTTAGGTTTATATTTTTTACTGATCGAATCACTGGAAGAGTTGGTACTTTGTGGAGGATATAAATGAGGTATGGCTAAGAATCTGTGGCCTGCTACGTCGATTTCGTATCTCGCCGACGGATCCATTATAAAACTGCTATCGACGATCAAGTTATCTTGTTTTGAATTCCTATGATATCCAGGTCTACTCACGAAACCTAAACAGACTAATTTTCCCAAAGTAAATCCGTACCTGAAAAATGAGAAATAAAATAAAATAAAATGTACGATAAAAAAACTTGAGGATACTTGGTAACACGTAGAGAAAATAATTTACACACCCTGTAGACGTAACAGTTCCGACGAATTGATTATTACGAAAAATTGGTTCCATTCCCCAAGCCCAAATATCCTTATCAGGATCTAAATCTTCCATTACGAACATAACCAATCGTTTAGTTACTCCGTGATCTTTTTGTTTTTGCAAGGCAAATTTACCGATGAAATATTCTTTCTGAAACGGTAAAATCATTATTAAAATTTCTTCTCGAGATTTTTTCATTTCTTCTTCAACATCTTACATCGAGTTTTACTCTGTAGTGATTTCCAGCTTCCAGAGGCGTCGTGTAACTGTTCAAATCTTCGGCCCAAAATGGGATAAATTTTTCTATCCTCATAAATCTCTGAGTTAAAGATCCAACATCTCTAGCGCCATAATCATGACCAACCTGAAACGACATTTTTGCATCACTTTGATCCAGATAACGAATCAGTCGACAAAATGAAAGCTTTCTATACCGAAACTAATCGATCGTATGCATGAATAGTGTACTCGGAAGGTATATACAGAGTGAACCCTTGCTCTCCTGTGTGAGTAAAAGACATCATCATTACTCCGGATGCATATCCTACGTTTACTTCCTGAGACATACAATGTATTAGTAACGTGGAATGAGAATTAAATTTGTTGAGAAAAAATTATCGTAAGTACTTTGCAAGTAAAAGGTTGCAAATTAACATCAGACTGGCTTAACTCGGATAAGATTTGTTTAGCTTTAGGGCCGACCACATTGATAACGCTGTACATAGAAGTAACGTCTTTCATGTCAATGCTACCGTCGCTGGGTAAATGACGTCGCATCCAATGAAAGCTTCTGGTTTGTTGACTAGTAGGCGAGATTAAAAGGTAACTAAAACCAAACTGAATTAGCTCGCGTTTTATAACAATAAGCATGACAACGCAATGGCATTCTCATACTTGCAATCGGATTCTCGAACAAGGATGCAGTCGTTTTCGTAACCACCACGTTCGTTTTGCATTCCTGAATGTACGATGCCTCCTACTGGAGTATTCACGTCGTTTGAGCACAATTTTTGTAACCATTCTACAACCAAGTTGCTCTGTCCCTGTTGAAAAAAAAAGTAAATACTTGCAAAGTATAGATACAAAATGTTTCTCTTTTACCGGTGTAGTCGCGTGATATCCTCTCTTTCGAAAGCACCAAAATAAATAATCAAGTTACTCTTCGGATGGCTAAAAATTAAATTTGGTAAAGGCTACTACTCATTATTGTAACTTACTGTGATTCTAATCTTCGAAAGCGAAGACATATCGATAATCCCAATACCGTCTCGACAAGCGTAATACTCTTCGATCATGAAATCCAAGAATTTCGGCCTATAAAACGTTGGAGCTGGCATTCGACGACCAAAAGAGTCTATAAAAAGTTGAAATTTTTCCAAATCAACATTCGACATTTTTTTAGTGCTGAATTTATGGAGTGAATCGATTTTACCAGCTTCATTCGTGTCAAAATATAAAGGTCGCTCGTACCCCATTCGTGTTTCAAAAATAGCACCACGTTTCTCCAAAATACTGTATAAAGGTGAACATCGTAGTTTTCTAGAATACTTGTATTCGTTTTGTTTAGGATATTTTATGGCATAATGTCTGAAAAACAACCATTTAGAATTCATAAAGAAGCAAGGTTTCTTGAAAAATAATTAAGTACCTTCCAACTACTTCTTTGATCCGTTCTTGCAAATACTGTCTGTTATTATGAAGGTCGAGAAAACGCTGAACATTGAAAGATAATAAATCTTGAGTCGGTTCTCCTTCGATTATCCACTCAGCTAAGGCTCTGCCAATACCGCCAGCGCCTTGTAAAGGATTTCCATTCATACCAACAGCAACGAAATAATTATTTACCTACAAAAAAAATCAGCTTGGGGACATTTTCTTTTTTATGCTGTGTAGGATTAAAACTAACTCACTTCTGGAGTTTCTCCAATAATCCATTTTCCATCAGGAGTAAACGTATCGGGGGAATTCGTCAGAGAAGGATAAACCGACTCTTTTAAAATTGGCATCCTTAAATTAGCGTTTTCCCAAACAGGCACTAGAAGAAAACCATTATAATATTCGATACAAATTAATACGCGATAAAGAGTAACAAAATTTGAGACATACTAAAATGATCCCAATCGGAAGGCAAGGTACTTTTCCAATTTTCTGGTATTAATCGATAGTCGGTAAAAGCTGGTTTCGCTTCAGGTTCAAATCCGCCAACCATAAAG
The DNA here is from genome assembly GCA_900065295.1 of Paracoccus marginatus. NCBI lineage: Eukaryota > Metazoa > Arthropoda > Insecta > Hemiptera > Pseudococcidae > Paracoccus > Paracoccus marginatus. Next base: position 4,959 of record FIZT01053672.1, read on the forward strand.
CCACCGTTAAATTCCCTAATGTATAAAGATGAATCGCAGTCTCTAACGTAAGATAGATCATGAGCTACTCCTGGGATAGGACTAGTGGTAACGTAAAAATGTTCAGCAGGATAGACCGGTACTCTGACTTTAGTCGTGCATAACCAACCTAGTTCCCTAGCCCACTAAAAACCCACTAGATAAATTGAAGAAGAAAATTACTAACGAAAAATAACAAACAGAAAATTACCATTCCAGCGCAATTGACAAAATATTCACAAGAGATGAAACCTTTATCGGTTTGAACTCCTTTGACGGTGCCATTCTCGGTGATAACGAAATCCACCGAACAATTCTCTAAATACTGAGCACCTAGAACGAGTATTTGTAAGTAGACAGAAAATTAAATTAAAAAAATATGAAGCTTCGTACCTTACCTCCTTCGACAGAAAGCTTTGCCAAGGCTTGACATATGACTTGAGGATTAGCTACGGCATCTTCGGGGACCCAAACACCTCCAATGATACCATCAGTATTAAGAAACGGGTGTAATTCAGTTATTCCGTTTTTATCGATGAACTGTGAACCGAAACATGTTATATGTACATTGTGAGACGTCTTCGGTGTAAGAACCATTAGAAAAAAATATATTACCTCGCAGTGTAGACCAGTTGGAGAATTGTAAGCGATTTTTCTTTTTAAATCAATGACTCGATCGTTTGTTTGAGCTAAGTTTATGCTGCCGCATTGTTTCAGACCTTAGGTGATGAAACGAAATTACTAGAATGAATAATGACTCGGATTTAAATATCAAATTAGTATACCAATATTGAATCCTTTGGCTTGCAACTGTCTGTATAATTTGATGCTATATGAGATGATACTTCTTTCCGGAATGGCTTTGAATAGTCCCAAAGTTCCAGAACCGAAATGCGATGTACCTCCGCAGACTCTGAAAGAATATCATCGTTTTCTTCTGAACTTTACATTACAGTTTCTTCTATTCAAAATAAGAAATACTAACTGGCCCTTATCTATAAGTAAAACGTCAGTCCAGCCGTTTTCAGTCAAATGGTATGCAACTGAATTGGCTACTACTCCGGCCCCGCAAATAATGACTTGAGCTTGAGTAGGTATTATAGTTGATTTGTTGAACGAGTAACAGCTGTCATTAGCTTTAGATATTACCAGAGGAGTTGCCCTCAGGGAGGACGTTATCCGATGGAATTTATTTACCGAGAACATCTGCAAAGTACCAATCAATGAGCAAATATCGCGAACATCACAGAGCCAGTAAACATAATCTTACCCTTCTCAAACTATAATTTTTAAGATGAAAACATTTTTGAGCTAACTATTTCAGCGGTAAACGGGAGAAAAATGAAAATTAATTTTACAGCTGTTATAATCCAAATTCTCAATTCTTATCAGTTCTGAATCTGAAATTTCTGAATTTCTTATCAATATCGTGCGCAAGATTGCGTGCGTATAGGTACCTAAATTGTTTTGGAAGCGAAAAAATTTTATGAATTGATTTTTGCATTTAAATTTTTTCTTAAAATTATAGTGTTTTATCATGGTATAATTAAATTTTAATTAAATTCAAGCTATCTACAATGACAGGAACGCTCTTCAGATTACTGTACCGCAAATCATGTAGTATTGTTTCGAGTACAGCTTATCAGAACACCTGCACTGGGTACGTTTTCAAGTACAAAGTCTTCAAATGCAGATACAGTACAGAGAAACGTCTTGAGAACTGCAATGTCGGTACCATCGGTCACATAGATCACGGAAAAACAACATTGACTGCTGCAATTACCAAGTATGCGGCTAAAAAAGGCAATTCCGAGTATATTTCCTATGATAAAATAGATCAAGCACCTCAAGAAAGAGCTCGAGGAATCACCATAAACATTTGTCACGTCGGATACCAAACCGCTAAACGTCGTTATTCGCATACAGATTGCCCAGGCCACGCTGATTTTGTTAAAAATATGATATCCGGTACTACTCAAATGGATGGTGCAATCGTCGTCGTTGCGGCGACTGACGGTCAGATGCCACAAACTCGCGAGCATTTATTATTAGCGCAACAAATCGGCCTCAAAAAGCTAGTAGTTTTTATTAATAAAGCTGATCTAGTGGATAAGGATGTTCTCGAGTTGGTCGAAATGGAAATGAGAGATCTAATTACAACTTACGGTTTCGATGAAGATAGTACTCCTTTTATTATAGGCTCCGCTCTGCGGGCCCTTGAAGAAGATACTTCACCGTATGGAGAGCCAGCCATTCAAAAATTATTAGATGCTTTAGATGACCATTTCGAAGTGCCGGTTAGAGATATTGAAGCACCGTTTTATATGCCGATTGATAATGTTTTACCTGTCGGCGGAAGAGGCACAGTTATCGTTGGTACTATCAAACAAGGCACCATTACCAAGAAATCGCCCGGTGTAATTATGGGCTTTAATCAAGAGAAAAAATCCACCGTGTCTGACATTCAAGTATTCCATAAATCTATTGACAAAGCTGTGGCTGGCGACAACGTAGGATTGTTAATGAGAGGTGTTAAAACTGGTGATGTTGAAAAAGGGCAAGTTTTTTGCGCCGAAAGAAGTTTTCAGATGGCTAATTTTTGCGAGGCTCAACTATATTTATTATCGGAAAAGGAAGGTGGTCGCAAAAAACCAATCACCTCTAAATATTTACAAGTCGCATATAGTGAAACGTGGAGTTCGTATTGCAGAATTGATCTACCTCCAGGAATTGATATGCTTATGCCAGGAGAACATGCCACTGTTACAGTGTTGTTTTTATTCAAAATGGTGTTCTTGAAAGGACAGAAGTTTACTATTCGTGAAAACACCAGACAAACCGTTGCTTCTGGTATTATCACCAGAGTAATAGCCGCCACGCCAAATTTGAAATCTATGAAAATGGTTTCGATGACTTTACCGGTGGATAAAGAAGCACAGAAGTCGCTTAGCTAAGTATATCTCTTTTTTCCGACTCTGTCTATTTAATTTTGAAGTCTGTTTGTTAAAATGTTATTACTAATAATGTATAAAGAGTAATAAAGCAATGTCGTTGACTTTTATATAAATACTTATTACGACCACTCCTCAACTACAATAGTGCGATTCTGTATGTATTTCGGATTGCGATTCATTTTTCTTAGAAAATTTCGCCTCACGCAAAAAAGGTTTTCACTGCATGGAAGTTATCAACTTCCATGAAGTGAAATAGAATCAAGAATTTGAGGAATCACTGAACTATTCTGTCGAACAGTCGTTATCTTCAGATCTTGATATTCTCTCTATATTCCTTTAAAAATTAAAACTCCCAACTTCTCAGTTGCAAATTAGTTCATTTATTGTATTGCATCACTAACAATAATTTTAAAATTTAAATTCAAGAAGGTATCTTTGGAAAGCAGGATAAATTCTCTTCCTGATGAACTAAAAAACATATTGTGCGTCGATCGAGTAATTTTACAATTTTTAAATATTTGATAATTTTTTTAAAAATTAAAAATCAAAAAAAATTAAAAAAAACTAGACAGCGGGAGGAGGAGGAGAGAGAACGGACTACCTTTTTGTCCCGAAACAAATAACAAATTCGTAATCTGAAAAGTCAAAAAAAATGATTTATCAAAAATAATGTTGTTTATTACTGCTCGCTTATTAATTTTTCGGGAAGAAAAATCGCGTTGGCTTTTCTTAAATTTTACATTTTATTATTTTTAGAAAGTATTTAAGTACTACCGATAATCATGAATCAAGTAGTTCTTTTCTTCGTGAATCGAATGTAAGCTAGTTTGGCTTCACCATGACTCAATATCTGCCGCCAAATTTATTGGCGCTTTTCAACCCTCGAGAGCCGATTCGATACCTACCGCCAATCAGTAAATTACCATACGAGAAGAAAAATCGAGGATACGTTGGAGTCGCCGAATTCATCAAATACTTCGAAGATCCTAAGGACACACCACCACCGGTCAAAGTTGAAACACGCGAAGAACGAAAAGAACGTCGGAAAAAAGAACGATCCGAACAGGTAGCCTACAAATTAGAACAAGAAATTGCTTTATGGAATCCTCATAACCTGCGAAATGCAACAACAGATGCCTTCAAAACACTGTTTGTCGCTAGGATCAATTATGACACATCAGAATCTAAGCTTCGTCGAGAATTCGAAGGATATGGGCCAATAAAAAAAATAGTATTGGCACACGATGAAAACACAGGTAAACCTAAAGGTTACGCTTTTATCGAATATGAACACGAACGTGACATGCATACCGCTTATAAACGTGCTGATGGTAAAAAAATTGATGGAAAACGAGTACTTGTTGATGTCGAACGTGGTCGCACAGTAAAAGGCTGGTTACCTAGAAGACTAGGCGGTGGTTTAGGCGGTACTAGACGAGGTGGTGCCGACGTTAATCTGAAACATTCTGGACGAGAAGATAATGAAAGAGAACGCGAGCGGTATCGATTAGAACGCGAAGAATCGACAGTGCGAGATAGAAGAAGACCCGGCGCTAGCGGTGAAACCGAAGGAGCAGAGCGTAGAAGACCGCATCGTAGTCGGAGCAGAGATCGAGATAAGCGTAGAAGATCTAGAAGCCGTTCTCGCGAACATCGACGACGCGATGATGGCGAACGCGAAAGAAAACGTAAAAGAAGTAGATCTCGTGAAAGAGACCGTAAAGATAAAGAAAACAGAGATCGTAAAGATAGGGATAGGGACTCCAAGAAGGGAGTCATTGATTCTAAAGATAAAATTCGTATCAAAACAGAACCTCCTGATGATTATCCCGATTATTCAAATTATTCTTTCAACTACCAATCTTCAAATGTTAAAGAAGAAAAAGATGAAAAAAGTGGCACCTCAGAAAATTGGTCGTAGTTGGAAAGTAATTTTTGTACATATTTTATTTATAACTGATAATTGCAACAATTTTATTCGCCTTTCGGCGACCTTTTGGAGGTATTATATTTGAATTATTCAATCAAATCGAGTTCATTGTTTTCTACTTTTGTTTCAATTTAAATAACCTTGCTCAAATATTGATCCTTTTGTTAGTATGTTGTCATGCTGGACAAGAATAATGTTCCTGTTCAGGGCGTAATCTTTCAAATCAATAATTTTATTAGGTTCTTTGTCATTCAATATTAGGTATTTTTATCTTTTCAAGTGTACGTTTATGTCCCAAACATGTTCTGTATTTTCATTTCAGGGTATTTCTTCATCGTAGAATTACTTCAGAATTGATGTGTGTAGTACTGAAATTAGTTATAAGCCGTATACATTTTAACCATGTACATTAAACAAAATACAGCCAAGTCTACGAAACTAAGTACCTATATTTTTATTTATGAACGATTGTACAAAACTTATAGTAGGTATAAAAACAATTTTTGGTGGAAGGATAACTCACAATTCACTTAACAATATTATTTTCTTACCATTAATGACTTTTTAAAACATTAAGAAACAGTTTTAATAACTTTTTTACGCATTAAAATATCAAACGCGTTCAATTTTCTCGGCAACGAAGTCTTCGTAGCACGATCACGATCAGAAACTGTATTGTCGTTTTGACATTTCATCATTTTGTTTTCCATGTTTAATGGCTTGAAAACTTCACCAGTTTCAGCTGGCCTTTTGAGCGTTTTTGAAGAGATGACGTTGGTTATGTTGTCCAATTTCGCTTTCGTTTTATCTACTTTAACAGGAGAGTCGTCAATAACGATAACCGGAGGGGATTTGATCACTTCTCCAGATAGAGGTGCACTGAAATCAATTTTCTTCGATTTGTGAGTGAGTGGAGTTGAAGGAACTGAGTTTCTTTTAACCAGCGAGTTATGTGGTAAAGTACGCATTGCTTTAGGAGTAATTGACTTGTCGACTACTTTGAGAGGATTAGAAATTGAGGCTGATTTTGAACCGTTTGAGGTACGAACATCTGTACTACTGTTTGATAATGACACAGGAAGCGATGTGTTTGCAACATTTAGACTGATTTTGAAATTCTGCTTAGCCTTCAAATCTGATAAATGTTTCTGCAGTCTTGAACCGTACTCGTCGCAAGCAATCATAACTTCGGTTAATAGTCCCTCGAACCTGAAGCAACTTGGAAAACGAGAAATCGATACGCGTAAACTGTTCTTTAACAAGTTGAACTGGTCTAAAGATGGAAGCACTGAAATTATTAAATTAAAATTGTGTATAGCCAAGGCAGGACAGAACATACCTAGGTAACTGAACACACATAAAAATCTTACCGGTGAATGGCATCTTATGGAATACCACTTTCCATTCGTTCAGTAGTTTCACGAAGAAAGATTCATAAAATTTGTCTTTTTTCTCTTTAACGAACGTACCATAGAAGTCATTATTGTTATAGGAGCAGCTGATGTAATCAGTTACAATCATCAAACACAAATAGTGCTCTTTCCGCGGAGTTGATCCAAACCAATCACGCATACGAGCCTACAAGTGTTCACATTATCATTTAATAATCAAGTATTATAAGAGAACTTAATAGTAACTTGATGAAGAAACTTACCATGATGGAATAACATTTTTGAGCACTCAGATTTCGTAAAGCACTGAAAAGTGGAATTTCCACCAAACACAGCATGTCTAACGCTTGATTCTCTATTTCACAGCAATTATCGACATAGGTGTCTATCAGCTCCTGCGTTTCTGGAGGCAATTCGATGTCGTCGTCTTCGATCATCATTTCAGAATTTAATCGAAAGAACCTGAGAGTTTGAGGATAGTTAGTACAGCAAATGTGAGTGCGTCTCAGCACATTTTTCGAATGAAACGTGAAAGCCGTATTGCACTTACTTTTGAAGGTACGAATATTACGACGTCGGAGAAATGAACCGAAAATGATTAGTATATTTTGTAATTAAAGTCCAGGAATAAAACAGTACACAATGGAGTCATCAATACTTGAATTCTTAAATAGGTTAACACAAATTCCGGAGGAGAATTAAAGCACTGGACATTAAAATAATAGTACAATATTACTATTTTGGCGGTAAGTGCGAAATGAATTCATTGGATTCATCATCTATCTCTATCATACACGGCTATCATATGATTTCTTAGACCATTCAGAATTAACATAGACCGCGCTTAGTGATAAAATCGTGTTCCAACATTATTATATTATTCACAGGAGCTGGACCAAAAACTGGGTCCACCGCGGGC
>FIZT01053674.1:0-24926 GCA_900065295.1 Paracoccus marginatus
GCAAAAAACTGATTTCTTGGAGGGAGGTGCCTCAAAAAAATGACTTGGAGGGGGAGACTCGGGGAGGCTTTTGGATATGTGATAGAGTAGACCCTCTTCAACATAATAAATCAAGAAAACGTTCTGTACCTATTAGTTTGAGGTCAGGGCATTTTTGGTTCTATTTCTACCGGACTAATGGTAGGACATTGAAAAATTGAAAAAAAAAACACGCAAGAAAACACCAAAATAATATAATTTGCAACAATAATAGTTGATTTCACGAAATTTAAAAATTAAAAAAAAAAAAAAAACGCATCAAAAATAATAATCATAGTAACTCTATAAATATAATAATAAAATTGTACACATTTTCAACGACCTAAAATACGTTTATAAAATAACGGTAATACTCGTGTTTTAAAAATGGTTTTCGTAAATCACTTCTGGAACCAAAATTCCTAGTCCCGAAAGGTCCGGCTTACAATCGATCTCTTCGACGTTTGGAAGGTACTTTTCCGGCACTTGGTCGTCGCACGTTTCGAGCTGCTCGTACGGTGGTTTGGCTACTTTATCGTCTAGGGGCGCGTCCGCATCGGCGGCGGCAGCGGCTGCGTAATGGGTAGCTTGATGATTGATCAGGGCACTTTCGCGTAAAAACAATTTACCGCAGAGTGGACACGAGTAGGTTGAATTAGGCTGGTGGGTGGTCATAAAATGTCGCTTCATTTTATACTTGCATTTGAAAACTTTATCGCAGATATCGCATCTGAACTCGTCGTAGTGGTTTTGCACGTGACTATTGTACCGAAATTCGCTGGTGAATTGTTGGTTACAAATCGGGCACGATTTGGTCTCTCTTTCGAGGTGGGTTCTAATATGGTTGAGGAGGACTTGTTTAGTATAGAAGGCTTTCTCGCAATGCGCGCAAATGAACTCTTTGGTGCCTTCGTGTTTGAGCAGATGTAACTCGTAGGTTTTACGCGATTTCAGTTGCTTGTCGCAGTACTTGCAGTTGAACGAGACATCCCATAGGCAGGTGGACATATGCTGCTTGTACTGACTTTCGTAGAAGAAGTACCGGTCGCACGATTCGCAATAGAAATCAGTCTTGTGTTTGTGTACGAAAGACGAATGAATTTGTAGACTGCTCTTCCAAGCGAATCGTTTGCCGCAGTAGGTGCACTGGTAGGGTTTCACACCTTCGTGGATCATCATGTGGTTCTTGAGCAGCGACCGGAATTTAAACCGTTTACCGCACAGATTGCAATTCCACGAGCATTGCGTTCTGCAAGCTTGATTTTTAGCCGAGGCGTGCGATTTCAAATGCACGCGTAGTTGAGAGTTGTATTTGAAGGATTTGCCGCACTGAGTGCAGGTCAGAGCCGAAGCGTTGGCGTGTTTATTTTTGTGAAACAGGAAATACCGTTTGTTGTTGAAAGAACGATTGCAGACGGTACACGAGTACGTTTTCTCGTGCTGAGCCGAATGTAGCTTGAGCTGCGACTGGTATTTGAATGTTTTGTTACAAGTCTGGCAAACGTGGTTGGTTTTCTTCGCGGTCAAGTGTACGGTCTCGATGTGACGTTGTATTTTCCATTTAGTTTTGAAGACGCGCTCGCAATGGAAGCATTGAAAGGTGCATTCTTTCTGGTGCGACTTGAGGTGCAACTTCAGGGTAGAATAGTACTTGAATTCTTTATCGCAGTAGTCGCATTTCGGGCTTTCCATGGTGTGCGTCTGCTGGTGACTCGTGAAGTACTTCTTCGAATTGAACGTTTTGCCGCATTCGCAGGCGTACTTGCGGTTGTGCGATTCGGCGTGGTGTTTCAGCTGACTCTGGTATTTGAATTTGGCGTCGCATTGGGTGCAAGCGAATTCTTGACTTTGTTCGTGCACAACTCGTACGTGTTTCTGGTAAGATCGGTAGTTTTTGAATTGCAACTCGCACTGATCGCAACGGTGTACGTTTTTGTGGTTTTTAACGTGAATCAGCAGCTGCGAATGGTATTTGAACTGTTTGTTGCATTTGGGACATTTATGCGAGTTACTCTTCGACGTTGACGCTGGCGTTGGCGTTGCCGTTGCCGATTCACTATTCGCTGCGGTTTCCGTTGTTTCCGAAGAGGTAGACGGAGCTTCGGTACTGTGTAGCAGTCGTTTGTGTTTCTCGTAACTCTTCCAATGCTTTAGTTCGATCTGGCATTCGTCGCAGCGATACACGTTGCCGTGATTTTTAATATGCACCTGAAGCTGCGAATAATATTTAAACTTTTTGTCGCATTTTTCGCACTTGAACTCGGTAAACTTCATTTCGTGGCGGCGTATATGCTTGTTGTAGCAGTGCTCGTCGTCGAAGCTACGCAGACAATAGACGCATTGGAATTGACGATTGTGGCTACGTAAATGCGAATTGAAAGTCGACTCGTAGTTGAACGATCGTTCGCAGATGTGGCAGATGAACGGGGTCGGCGCGTGCACGTTTCTCTGGTGTCTAGACAGCGTGATACTCTTATCGAACGATCTGTCGCACTTATCGCACTTGAACTGTCTGGTATGTATTTTCAAATGGTTCATCAGTAATGAATTGAACTTGAAATCTTTGTCGCAGTAATCGCACTTGTATACGGATTGGTGACTGTTGATGTGCGTCTCGAGTTGACCCTCGTTATCGAAACTTTTCGGACAATACTTGCAACGGTAACGTTTCAAATGGCGTTTTATATGGTACTGCAAGGTGTACTTATTGGTAAACATGCTATCGCAATAGTTGCACTTGAACGATTCGTCTTTATGGTAAATCGTATGCTGTAAAAGTTCGGCTTCGGTTTCGAAACTTTTTATACATCTTTCGCACTTGTACTCGTTGTGTTTGCGTAAATGCTTCTCCAATTTCTTGAACCGTTTGAAAGCCTGCCCGCAGTGTTTGCAGTTCAGGTCTAGGTTTCCCTGATGCGAACCCATATGACCTTGGTACTCCTCCAGCAATTTGAAATTGACCTGACAATACTGACAAGAGTACAAGGGTAGCTCGGATTTTTCATCACAGTGTTTCGAATCGCTCGCGGTACCCTCGCCGCCTTCGTTTCCACCACCTTCCAGAAAATGTAGCTGCAAATTGTCCACCAAACAGTCATCGACGACGGTTTCCGTCTTGCTCGAATCGTCGTAAGGATCACAATGCGATAAAAAGTTGATCTGCTCTTGATTGATGGATTGTTCGAGTCTGGCAGGCGAATGCGAACCGGTACGATTTTCGCGGTACTCGTCGTTAGGCTCCAGCTTAACGCATACTTCTTCGTTCGAAGCCAAAGGATCGCTATTACCTTCGGAAATATTCATTTGGAATTTCTCGAATAAATGGCTTTTCTTGTGGTTTTGCAGTTTGACGGGATTATCGAAAGTACGAGAGCACGAATCGCACTTGTGAGGTCTGGTATGGGTTAATTCGTGCGTCTTCAAGGCGACCTTGTATTTGAAAGTTTTGTCGCAAAAGGAACATGTAAACTGTTTACCGTTCACGTGGTGATTTTCGTGACTCTTGCACGAAAAATAATTACGAAAAATTTTACCGCAGAATTTACAGGTGAATTTGTTATTGCTGTGGGTCCATTCGTGAATCTTGAGCTGAGATCGGAATTTGAAATAGAGTCCGCAAACGGTACACTGGTGCTTTGAATTGGAGGAATGTAAAGATCGATGCACGTTTAGCGAATTCACCTCGCGAAACAGACGACTACATATTTCACATTTGAACGGTCTGTCGTCGTGCGCTTTCATATGCGCGATAAACGAGGCTTTCTTCGTGTACGATTTTTGACATTGCTGACAAGTGTACGATTCGCCGTTGAAGTTCGGATCCGATTCGACCAATTTCATGTTATGCGATCGTAGATGGTTCGATAGGTAACGTTTCATGAGGAAGGTTTTGTCGCAAACGGGACAAACGAATGCTCCAGGCGGAGAATCGATCGATGGTAACGCGTTCAACGATTCTCGATGCAGGTCGAGTTCACGTTCCAAGCTCAGCTGGTGTTCTGGTAGCGATTCCAGCGTGTGTAAGCGAATATGCGTTTCTAGATAACGTTTCGTACTGAAAGCTTTATCGCACAAGGAACACGGGTAATTTTTCTCTAATTTCGGTACCGGGTGTGACGGGTCGTCTTCCATGCTCGCGTCGAGCGACGGATATTCAGCCGACGAAGCGAATGCGGCCACATCGCTAGAGTCCGATTCGTCCGCATCGTCATCGTCGCACGCACCACTCGAAGGTTTCGTACCAGCGATACGAATTTCTGTTCCACGCGGTAACCGTATCCCTTCATTTTTGAAGAAATCCTGCACACGAAAAATAAAGTACAAAATATATAAGTTATCGAACATCAATCACATACTTATTTTCCATAGTAATAATGTAATTTAAAAAAATGCCCGCATTTTGGATAATGATGAAAAAAAAACAGAACGTTGAAAATTTCACATTATGAAAGAAATACTGAGAATCAGAGCTATTGAATATTTTTCAATGCAACGTTGAACAATTAAACAAATATTTGCATTTCAACACCAGCAAAAAAAAAAAACAATATAAAACTCCAACGTTGAAAAAAAAATACGGCTGACTCGTCAACATAAAAACAGTAGAAGCACAATTTCTTGAATCGTGACAAAAAAATTGATCTGAAATTGAAGTCAATACCTGTAATTTGTTAGCTGCAGATAAATCGTGTTCTTCTTCAGAAATATTTGATTCTTGTTCAGGGTTAACGTTGTAGGTAACGTTGTCGTGGTCGCTTTGGTAATGTGAATTATTTTCATCATTTACCGCATCCTCGTAATCGTCTTCCCTTTCCACCTTGATTTTCGGTACCTCTTCATTGCATGAGTATTGGTATTGGTTATTTCCATTCTGAAATATAAATGAATTTAGATGGAGAATTATGGAAGAAATAGGGAATTTTTGACGAAACTCACAAAATTTTGCACTACATTCTGGCCGGAATACATATTCAATGAATTCTACTTCTCAATTTCCATCATATACCGGTTGCAGGTTAATTTAAGAGATCTAAAAATAGACATAAATGTAATCACACAATTGCATCAATTAATTTTTAATTCAACAAAGCAATAGAAAATTGGAAGAAGCTGAGACGAAAATTTAATTTTGAATTTATAAACTGAATTTAAAATCACGCATACGATTCGACGTTGAAAAAAATCAAATTCGTAAAATTTTTCGTACGAGCGAAATAAAACAGATTTTAAGAATCTTTCGAGCACTTATAGGTATACACTTGACATTTAGACGTCATGAAAAAATAAACAAATTTTGTTCGCATTGACTCATCGTAAAATTTCTTGCATCGATTTTTCAATTTACCGAAAATTAAATGAATGAAAATTGAAAAAAAAAAGTAAGAAAGAAAAATAAAATAAGTATAGTACAAGAATTTAATCACATGAATTTCTTCAGAAAAGTAATACCTAATTTGTTGAAGATTTGTTCGAGTTACGCTGAATTTACGGCATCCAAATTTCATGGAAAGAATAAAAATTGCTGAGAGGTGTAAAAAATATCCACACGTTATTGATTAAGTTGGTGTAAAATTTTTTTTTATAATAAATTGTCATTTATTTTTTAGAATGTTTTAAACTATGTTTTCTCTGTACTTACTTCAGATCACTGTAACATTACTGCCAAATGCTTTTCATTAATCGAACTATCTGTTTTTCAAAAAACTAAAATAAATTTGACGTCTTTCATTTTTTTCTTACAATTTTACAATTTTATTTTAATCAAAATAAAAGTACCAGTGTTACAGTTTAAAAAAAAAATAATAATAATTCAATCGAAATTTTGGATAACGCAGCTGACATCTGGTGAAGTTTTTCTGAAATACATTTTCAAATTCCACCAATCGGTGATCATTGTTCATTGTTTGTCTAGTTTGTGATTATTTTGTAGTTTATTTTATTTTGTGCGTGAAGGGATTCAAATTTCAATCTTTTTTTTTGTCACTCCGATGTCCGATCTCGCTGTCGCTTGGTCGCCTTCTTAAATTTTTTACAACCTGCTTGCTTCAGCAACTGGGTCTTATGAATTCTCAAGTATGTCGTTATGATTATGATAACAGATAATTATAACGTAAAAGGAAATGAATTGCAGTTACCTACTCAAAAAATGAACTTTTTCACTCACTAGAACAATGTATTAAAACAATAACTATAATATAGGAAACTAAGAGAAAAATGTAAGTAAAGTCAGTAAAGTAAAAATATGTACATACAATGAAGAAATTCAACAGTCTAAGAATTAAGTACCAACAATACACAACGAGTAAACTTTTCGGAGAGTCAACAACAATAGGAATCAATCTGTTCGGTACTGATCAGTCTAACAAAAATTAAAAGAATTATGTAATTTATGCATCGGTGATTTTCGAACCATCACTCCAGATGTATTCTTCATTTCGATACGTAACGAGGAATTTCAATTCAACTTTCAGAACACGAGTAGGTACTTCTTGAATTAAATTTTTGAATTATTCTCGGAAGCCATTTGCGCTGCAAGACTGGCAAATTTTTCAGTGTAATCGACGCTGCTTTCGTTGATTAATCGTTGAAATTGAGTTTCAACCTTGATAACAAAAAATAACAGAGTTGGTCAAACCTTCGTCGATATGGAAATATAAATAAGTATACAGTTCACTTACGTCGGTAGAGAATCTTGTATCTTCATCGAGTGGCACAGGTGTATTGGACACCGTTTTAGGATTGTCTAGTTGGGCCAGTAGACTACCAATTGAAAAACTCGAAGCCTAGGAATTAATCATCGTTTATTGACCGTAAAATTATGACGAATTATGTAGGATTTTCTAAAGGATCAAAAAGTTACCATCGATAAGGTGGGTGAAGCTCTGCCGTTATTGTTTTGATTCAAATCTACATCACCAACAACTCGATGAGTTATTAGAGGCGTTGTAAAACCTGAAAATAAATTTGTAGGTGAATTGGGTACTTGTACATAGTTTTCCACAGGTATAAATTTATTACCATCTGGACTGGGATCTACGGGCTGAGGTATAACTTCGGGCAATGCTTGCTTCAAAAATCGGGTAATAGTGGAACAACTTGATTTTGCATCTTCATCTTGCAATAATAAGTCTATAAAAAATGACACTTTATTAATGTTGAATATTTTGAAAATAAACAGTGTAGCGAGCATCAACCTCACCTTTTTCACTGATATCGTCGGGAAATAAAGGTAACTGATGAAACATAGAACTTTTGTTAATCGTCTTATTCATGCCGAGTCTCGAATTGATTTCTGCGCTGCGATCTTTTTCAACTTCTAAACAAAAAATATTTTAGTACCTGGCATATCAAAAAATCATTATCCACATTGAAGTTTCTAATGGTACCTGAATCATTCTTCTCTTCTCTAACTTCAACTCGATCGTCTTCTTTAGGTTTGATGACTTGAATGGTTACTTTGGGAACAGACGATAACGGGCGTTGTTTATCGCCACTTCTTCGTCGGTTGTAATATTGTAACTGAAAATTTAACCATTAGTTTTAGTTCTCCGTTCAGCAAACAAAATTCCAAGGTATAAGTCGCAAATTACGTCGAGTTGTTCTTTGAATGAACTTATCGCTCTGGAAGGAACATAATTGGAATGAAGTCTGTTAACGGTAACATTAGTAATATGATTCTTCGGCATTGAATCGGTGGTTACGTTCATCAATCGATCGCTTTCGTGTGTACTCTATAAAATGAAAAATTATTAGACGAATAGATAAAAAGTAAACTTGATCTAGCGCTTTTCTTTTTACGTTATTATTTATAAATTTTGTCTTGTTCACAACTCTGGTACGACCGTTGACGATTTTATTATTAGATTTACAAATGTGACCGCAGGTGCATTGACTCTGAAAAAATCAAATTTAAATTATTAAAAAAAAAGAAGATTGAAGTAGATACGACGAATTTCTCAAAATACCTTATCCTTCGTAAGATATAATTTGGCGATCGATAAAAGTTTTCGCAGAGATTCGGAAAGTTTATTTTTTTCTTCGGTATTGGAAGATTCGGCGACAGATGCGCTAGTTTTTGGTTCTTTATCGAGAACTGGGTCTTCCCACCAGTAATCTAATTGCAATTTAGAATCGATGCCGAACTGGAAAAGATGCACATTTAGATGATTGAGTTAAATGCTTCATATCTTGATATAATTTTACCAACCATCAGGTACAAATCGCCTATTCTGATAGCTTCCGCATTTTTAATATTCCAACCAGCTTTCGCTCTCTCGATTATTTCTTCCCTATTTTCCGAAGCAGATATTTCAGTATCTAGTTCGAAGTCGTCTTTTACTGGACTGTTCCATTCATTCTCATCAGCTCCATCTTTGGCCGACGGATCTGATCACAACATAATGTTATAAATTAGAATAAAGTAACCAAAAAATTAAGATGACCATTAATCACATTTACGAACCGATTTCACTGTTCAACGACAGAAGTTGATTTACAGTTGAAGATACAAAATCTTTATCAGATAGTACTTTATCGAGTTGGGAAACGTTTTGTGACTGCGTATCGATTTCTTCTTTGGCCTTTGTTTTTTCTTCTTCAGCTTGTTGTTTTTTAACGTTACGGCTCGATTTGCTACTTTTATTAGCGGTCTGCAACTGTACAATGGAAAATCAATATTTGCTGCGAATATTCAAAATAATTGAGGAAACTCACTTGTTTTAGACTTTCAGAAATCGCGTGCCCTTCGATGCCAAATTTTTCCTCGTACGCGAGTAAGCTGATCCGAGAGCTAGTTATAAATTCTCCGCTACGAACCGACGGTGCTACTATATTAATTCCTTGTTTGGGTGCTAATCTTAATAAAGGAGTGTCACTATCGATAGGTTGTGATTTTATGTCAGTATTATGTGGTGCGGATTTCTCTTTCTACAGACAAAAAATTACTTCGTAAGTATATGTGTACAGTGTACGTATCTTTCAAACAGAATTTGAACGAATAAAATATACCAGTTTAACATCGGATGACTGCCACTTTTTTTGCAAGTAAGTGATCAAAGAAATTAGCTGCTGATGCAGCGGTAGAGTAGTTCGTGCTCTCGGATTCATTGCCAAAGATTGAATACGACACCACGACTCTTTGTTCCGAGGACGTAATTCGATGGTGATTCGAGTGGGAAGCTTGACATCGGCGGTTGTTTCTATGAAAAAAATTGCCCATACATGAGGAAAAAGAAAAATGAAATTCCTAAGATTCCAATCATGATTGTCATACCTTGTAATTGGTTCAATTTTCTGAGAGCTCTGCAAACAGGAGTTTTGATACGGAGCGTTTTCCCTTTAATTCGAACTTGAGTACTGCCACTATATATAAGTTCGTTCAATTTAACTGAATTTTTCTCCGAGACAAATCCAACTTTTTTTCTAAACTCGCCAAAATTAATCAATCCGTACTGCTCACGCACTGCTTTTTTGACCTCTGAAATTGATTCATATGTAGTTACGCATAAAATTACACACCATGTTTAGGAGACAATATACCTTGAGGAAATTCCAAATATTTTGATATCTTATGCCAAGTCCTATAGTAGAAATGTCTCGCTTGATCTCTGTTTTTCGAGATACTATGATTGATTCCACGTTTCTTTCTTTTATTATTCATATGCGTTTGTATAGCGTCGAAATCTTTACCATACTCATTGAGTGCCTCGAAAAATGCATTTTTGTCTTCCGTCGACCATAATTCGTGAACTCGACGAACGGTATTCGACTTCTGTTCGGTGGCCTTTTCTTCTGTTTTCGTTTCTAAAAGATAACGAATTTTATTCTGAGTTCGAAAAGTTGACACATTAGAATAATTACCTTTTTTTTCAACGACTGGCGCTGCGGCAGCGTTAGTCTGCGAATCGAGGCGTAATTTTTTTGAGACGCGAGCACTAGTTCTTAATTGAATGGGACGTTCAGTGGACACTGTTTCGTGAGTTACTGACCCCAAAACTTCTTCCTCTGGTTTGACTTCATTATCTGGATTGAAACTACCCAGTTTTTCCGTAACTGCAGTCATGTTCGCTAAAAAAATATCAAAATATACTAAGAATAATTTCACAGAACATATTTTATTGAATTCATTAAAGATGAGTACCTATGTTCATTACGATTTTTGTAACATATCTGAACACTTCATAAGAAAATGAAAAAAATTGCAAGTCAAATAAAACTTACTTATAGCTGAATCAAAATCCAGAAATTAATAATCGCAACTTATTGATGGGAAAGCCATCTTAAAATAGAAACTTGAAGTTGTGGTGAAATTAAATGGAGGAGACTCTTTCCTTTGACCCTTCAGAAAAATTTCAACTTCATTTTCAAATATCATTCACTTCGAAATATAACACTGCTACACAGTATGTTATTTCTTCGATTAATGACACTCACAAACTGTTCATAACACATAAATCGATCGAGAAATAACTAAAGCAAAAAGAAAATTCGCGCCATATATCACTACGCTATTTCAATAAATGCAAAAAAATATACGAATCTCACGTTCGTAGTTTTTGTGTTGTTGATGTAAAAAGTAGATTGGTAGATTGCGATAAACTGAAAAAACAGAGTAGCCAACACAATTGTTCAACACGTAATTTTGAATTATCAAGAATTTAAAACATTTCAGGACAATTAACGTTTCAAAATGATTAATGTACTTTCATTTTGATCAATTTTATGCATATCTTTGAGAAAACTTGTGGTTTAATAATAATAAATAAGAAAAACCAAAGTGAAAAGTTGAACTTTTACACCAAAAAAGTCGATGAAAGTAATAACACTGCCAAAAAAAAACTGCTTACTTGTCAGCACAAACATATCACTTTTTTCAACATGTCTTTTTGATTCGATCTTCGAAGTTCGATGGACGAAGGAAAATTGTATACGAATTTCGATCGTACAACGAACTTCAGTCATTCTTGATTTGAATGGCTTCTATTTCCAAAAATTTCAAATAAAACAACCACGATGACCAGTTTTCATTCATTCGCAATTCGCATATTTTTTTTTACTTTTATGTGGTTCACTCTAACATAGTGTTTCAGTTTTCTTCTTTTTACGAGTTGAGTTTTTAATAAATTGGTTGTACAGAAAAAGGGTTCAAAAGAAGAGAACAAATCTTGCATCAATTATTAAAACAACAAAGTATATTCATTCTTGTTATCATTGCTACACTGATCACATTCAATATGAACAACACAGTGCCTAATTTTAACACAAACTATACCTTATGCACTTGGATAAACATTTTTGAAAATGACAAATTATACACTCATTAAATTGTTTGTTTTCTAAGCAATTCGCGGAAATTAAGAATAGACAAAAACACATCTCATTCACTTTACATTACACAACTTCTTCAATCGATATTATGGTCCTGAATCAATCAAGCTCATTACGAGTCGCCTTTATCAATTGAATGAATATTAAATAATTTAGCCACTTCATTTAAATCTTCGAATTTTTTTCTTTCTTTAAGCACCTAAAAACAATATCGATCATTTTAACCCTTAGTTATGATATTAATCATCAATATTAGAACTAACTGTGCACGTACTTGTCGAGCGATAGGCATTCCATTGAAAACATTCCATAAAACAATACCAACGATTAAATCGTTCTTCAAATAAAAAATGACTCCTTTACTGTAATCTTCGCCTTCTTTAGGAAGAGAAGTGGTAATATTTTTAGGATTTATCTGCAAACATAATCACAAGATGAGCTTATGATTAGCAGAAGTAGAAAAATGGTTCGTATGTACTTCGAATACATACACTTTTCTCGTCCTTTTCTTGCGGACTCGGATTTTCGTCTTCTTTAGATTTTGCATAAATAGCTACAGTTGGAAGAGTAGAATCAACGATGCCGATCGCTTCGAAAGTTATTTTTGGACCCAAATCGGACCAAAACATGGACTGATGAGAGTAAATTTTACCTAAAAAAAAAATTAATGAAGGATATCTGTATCTGCTGTTTTCTTTACAGCTGAATGAATTCAAAATAAAAAACACTGATACCTGCTCCAACCATGTTTTCTCCGGCTAAGCGTCCAGATACAATCGCATGATCGTGGTGCTCGACTCGTCTTCGACCGAGTTGAACGTCATAAAAACACGCACAATCACCAGCCTAGAAATTCAACGATATAATTTTGTAACTTTAATTAAGAATTAATCAAGCATTCAAGCTTCAAAGTGAATACGTACAGCATAAACATTAGAACGAGCACAAAGCTCGCTGTTGACTAAGATGCCGCCCAACTCAGGATCGATTTCCAATCCAGAAGATTCAGCGACATCTGTATTAACTTCGGAGCCAGCAGCAATAACGACATGGTCCGCGACGATCTTAAAAAGAGTTTGAATTTAATTAAATTAAATTTTTGTTTGCCCAAAAATCATCATCGAAACATTACCTCTTTGCCATCAGTGAGTTTCATTATGACTTGCTTTTTATTAGGTGAAAGAAAAGCTTCGTTTACATCAGCGTTATTGATTACATTGATTTTTTGTTCACGAATTTTTTCCGTCGTCCAGGAACTTAAATAAGACGGTAGTACTTTGGCTAAGTTTCCTTTTTCAGGATACACTTGAATAACTTTAATACTTGAAGAGCCTGTGCGGTATGACCAGGGTTATAGATGTGTTTTAAAATCATGCAGATATAATAAGAATAATTTTTTACCATCTTTGGACAGTGCGCAGGCAAGTTCAGTCCCCAAAAAACTTCCACCAATGATAGCAATAGTTTTAGGACCACTGGTAACAATCTTGTACAATTTTTTAAAATCGTCAATGGTGCGGAATAAAGTGACCTAGAAAGTGAAACACAGATAGGTGTAAATTGTAATTTAACGTAAAAGCACTGATCGTCGAAACTCACTTTATCTTCGATATCTTTAGCTTTCTCAAAAGCTGGCGAATTCTTTGGCCGTACTCCGGTGGCTATTAAGCATTTATCGTATTCGATAACAGATCCATCGTCTAAATACGCCTGTCTACTGGTAGGATCTAATTTAGTGACTCTCCATCCCCTAACGACAGCTATGCCACCTTTAGGATTATCTGTTATACTCGCGCAGTCGGTGTAAAAATCTGCTGGTTCATAAAATAGACTAGAAGAGAAAAATTAAATTCGGTAAATGATTTGAATTGGCAATCAAAATCAAAATAAATCGGGTATTTTACCTTCTTTCAGCTCCATACCACTGCTTGAAATTCAACTTTTCCAATACATCATCTTTTTCATCTTGAAACCATATTTCTTTAGACAACGGTGTTCTCATGTACGGGTAATAAAGTTCATCAGAGATCACAAGTACCTAAAATTACACTGATGTAGAATTTCAACGTTTCGGTCCATGGAAATGTAAAATTATTTATACCTTGGCAGTAGGATCGTTGGATTTAATTGCTCGAAAAGCAGAAAATGAAGTAGTTCCACCGCCAATCAATAAGTACGGTATTTTTTTAGGAATGTCTTTTGAATCAGAAGGAAATTTTACCACTGAAATAATCCAAAATTTGAACATAAAAAACGTTTTGTCGAAGAATATAAATAAATACTATTTTCTACTATTACCTTTAGATTCAGATTTTTTTGCTCCACTTTTTTCTTTCGAAAAAATGTCAGTGTACAAAACCTTCAACACAAAGTACAATAAATATCTACATATATTGATTGAATAACAGTCTTGCCACAGTTCGGAATACTTACGCTGTAAAGAGATCCAGCGACTAACAGAGATCCGGCCGAGATTAGGAAATACTTTGTTTTAGAACCATCATTACCGGACTAAAAAAACATAATTAAGTAAGTATGTTTCAACGATGTGAGAATAAGAAAGGGTTTATCCCAACTTACTTGATTGGAACCAGATTCTTTTGACTTTTCGACTTTCTGAAACGCTATACAACTTCTATGATAGAATCTTGAATTTATACTTGCATCTTCAAGAAGAACAACACAATTGATAAGAACAACATGATCATGGTGTTTTTAAAAATTTTTAGAGTGTCGAAAAAGTCGCGATCTTACCTTTCATCAACTTTATACCCAGCATTGGGTTAATAAGTTGCGGCTTGGAGGAGAAAAAACGCCGAGAGTGTTTCACTATGCGTTGAAAATTATACATTTTTAGTATTTTTCAGTACCTACAAAAATTTCGTTCTGAAACTTCACCAAAATGACATATAAAGCGAACGATAGCGTTGTATTGAGAATAAATTGGTACTCTTCGTTTCGTGCAAAAGATGCATGAGAGCCTTCTAATAATAATTCAACCTCAAAAAAATTCGAAAATCAATCGTAACTAAGAAAAAATTAAAAGAAAACTAAAAGTTGCACTCGGAAAATCGGTGTTTTTTGTCGTCCGTCCCCACTCAACTTTATTGACTTTCTGTAAACTTTCGTGCGTAATTCTACGATGACGTCAACTTTTTCAAATTTTTTTAGAATTTCCGTTCTTCATTGTTTGAAACTTTGAATTTTCCATTGGTAAAAAAATATAGATCTTGATCGACAAGTCAGACTGTCAGAGATCCAATGTATGCGTATTCGGAAAAAATGGAACTTTCATTTTTCTATCTAAACATTCAAACCAATAACCGGGTTAGTTTTACGTACTGGAAATTAAAATTTATACACCCAAAATGTCCAAATCACGAATAATAAATCTTCATGAAAACGACATTTATTAATAGCAATACAAAATGCAAATATCTCCCAATCACATTCAATTCAAATATCAATAAAATCATACAAACAAAACAAAATACTTAACAGTAATATAATTATAGAATTAGGAATATAAAATCAGTTCTGGTAACGACTGACGACGCTTTTGATACTCAGTACTGTTCAAGGGTCAGTCATCAAGGTATCTTTTCTACGAGATACAATAATAAAAAAATCTTCGAAAAAATATGATTTCAACGCTTATACTTATGAGAGCAAAAAAACTATACACTAAAAAAGTTATGGAAGTGGGAAATCACTCCCGATCCGGATTCAGATGTCACCCTTCACCAATTTCAGGTCGTTGAATCCCGGCGAGTAGTACGACGATTGTCTTGATTGCGATCAAATAGTTTCAATTTGGACTGATAAAAGTCGATAACTAACTGCGGACAGAACTTATTGGCGTCTTCAGCCAAGACAAAGCTTGCTCTTTCCGAACCTTCCCATTTCATTAAAAATCTTCGCACACCTCCCTTGTTTGTGATGCCAAGAATTTCCAAGGGAATATACCGATCAAAATCTACCTTCGAATCAATAGGTTTCACCAAAATACTGTCCTTTGAGGGTACAGCTTCTGCTTCAGCACTTGAGGCAGTTGACCTCTCACTCTCGTCACTGAGCTTTCTATCACCGTCATCATCTGGCTGTTCGATGATACGTTTCCTCTTCTTTTTCGATTTGGAACGTTTTCTTTCGAATTCTTTCAAAAGACTTTCGCAGTCCAAGTTTTCAACAGGCTCCCACGTATTATCGCTGTCGCTATATCCTTTCCATTTCAGCAAATATTTTACAGTGCCATCCTCCTCGATACGTTTATCCAAAATCTTTTCAACAACGAACTCCTCGGGTTCTATTCCGAGTGGAGAATCGCCGTTCATGTTGCTTCAGTACCTGCAATAAAAATAGAAACTTGTATACAGATCCTTCATTTTATTACGTTATCAGTTATCAATTTATCATACAATTTAATTCATAACTATGAGATCCTATTGATGACACAACTGAGAACACGAACAAAAAATCGAGGAAAATGAAGATGATGAGAATAACGTTATTACTTACTGAATCAATTGATATTTTCAACACGCATCACATACACAATGAACTAATTCCTAATTCACTAAAATATTAGAGAACAAAAAATTCAATTCACATTCTATCTCCACGCTAATCTTTTATAATTTATTATCTTTCATTCTTTCAAGGCATTGATAGCATAATTACAGAATTCGCATCTCCAATTTCACGAAATCGCGAGATCAAACAAAAATAAAAGTGCAAAAACAGCAAAACATAAAGTACCTGGGTGAGGCGAGGTGAAGCAACACCAGGTGAGGTCATCGGTGAGGGGTGAGGTGAAGAAAAAAGAAACGATGCTGCTGCTGCTACTGGTCACCCACCACTCACCAGGCCGCACCGGCATATCAAGAAGCGCAAAAATGAAATCTTATCAAAGTGTTATCAAAAAATTTCAATTTCAATTTCAAAAATCAATCTAATAAATTCATTAATTCAGTTCTTCGGAAAATTTAAAATTTGATTACTCGTGTTCTGTACGTATATTGTAGCAACGAAGTAATCTACTCTATCCTATTTTTCGCGAATAATATTATTATCGATGTAAATGAATTAATTTGATTATCGAAGACTTTCGAATTATAGTACATATTATGATTTTCGTCTTGGTGAGTTGAACTTGATTATTATAATAAGTAAACTTGAGAATTACATGACTGTAACTAGTTGTGAATTACTGGAAAATTATGTGATGTCACTAGGATATGCTATTTTTATCTATTGAAGCGTACAATTTTCGAATGTACAGCTACAGCTATTCACTAATCCACTTCATCCACTTCCCCATCCCTTAGAAAGTATCTCAGTGGTTTTGAATAATTCTTACTTCTCCGTTTTTTTTTGAGGACGATTTCAGCTTTGTCATACAAAAAAACTTTAAACTATACATAATACCATAGTACACTTACTTAAGTTGAACGTGTTTATGTACTTACCTTACTTACACCTAAATATGTTACCTACGAGTCGAGTATGTAAACATGTAAACAAACGACACGATAATTTTATGATAGATATCTATCTGTTAAATTTGACTGGAATTGCTTTGTCCGCTAAAAAAAATATTGTAAATCTATGATCCGTCAGAATATAGTTCAAAACCTTAAAACTAGGTGAAAATTCAAGCTTGGAAGTTCCATGCATCAATGCATGGTGGTATGCAATTTTGTTTTTGGAAGATAAGTAATTAATCGTTGTTCAACATTTTTCAGATGGTATTTTTGAAATAATTTTCCTAAATTTAATAACAATAGGAGGAACTTAGAAAGACGGACCATTTATTGCTTGAGATGAAGTTTTTCGATATTATTTTATTTTATGAAAAAAAGAAATAAAAAATGATAGAAAAATTGAAATAAGTCGTCTCTCGACTGTTCGTTATGTTTGTGTTTCTTGTGTTTTGTGTTCAGTGTTGTGCGCAACTTACCTATAGACCTATCGGTTGATGGGATAAAAAATGAGAAATGAGAATACCTTGGTATATATAATTATATGCCTCAAAATGTGAAATGAAGCAATAAATTATAAAATCAATTCAAAATTCAGTAATCCATTTTTTTTTTTTAATTCAAATTAATTCGTATTCATGCGTACGAGCGCTACGACTTTAGCCAACTAGCTACGACCTACGACTACGAGTGAAGTGTTGAAAATTCTCAGGCATAATACAAAGAGAATTTGAAAATTTTTCTGAGGTAACCCTGTATTGAAAGTGCCATTTTTTTGAGTTTTTCTTTTTTGCTTGTCTTTCAAACTAAACTAAAATTTAAATTGATGATTCGCTGATAAAATTCTTCGATTACGTTCAATTAGGTATTGAGTGTTGATAAAAATGATCAAATTTGACATCAAAATGTGGAATCATCACTTGCGATAAATGGTATTGTAATGAACATAATCTCATAGTGGTATATTATATTCGCAGAATGATGTAATTTATTTCAATATTATCGTAAGCTTAAAGTAATTTATCGTCTATTTCATTCTGTTTGTTATAGTGTTAATTTTCATCATGAGTTCTGAGTCAGACGAAGGGGAGGATTATATAGTCGAAAAAATAATCAAAAAACGAATTCGCGACGGAGTAGTGGAATATTTTCTCAAATGGGAAGGTTTCTCCGAAGACCATAATTCTTGGGAGCCGGAAGGTAATCTGAATTGCTTCGAACTAATTCAAGACTTCGAAGATAAGTTAGCCAACGAAAAGAAAAAAAAACGAGAAAAAAGTATTCAACCTTTGACTAAAAATAAGCCAGGCCCTTCAAGCTCGAGCTCAAACAAACCGGGTCCTTTAAGTTCGAAAAATCGCGCATCTGATGAAAATCGCGAAAATATTAATTGTAATAACGATCCTCAAACGTCGAAATCCATTCCAAGAGACAACGGATTTCAACGAGGCTTAGAACCAGATAAAATATTAGGTGCTTCCGAAGTTCCAGGAGAATTAATGCTTTTGATGCAGTGGAAAAATGGAGAATTAGAGTTGGTCTGCTCCAAAGACGCGAAAGAAAAATGTCCCCAATTAGTTATTGACTTCTATGAAAAACATGTTATGTGGAATGATTGAATTTTAGCGTCATTTTTATAATTTATTATACCTATGCGTGGCCGAGTTTGGTATTTTGATGTGCTCGAGGTACTGAGAGGAAATTGTGTTTGTTTTCTTTCGCGTTTGTAATACGCGAATTATTCTTTATTCGTCGTGACTTCTTGATTAATTTTTTTATCATTTCGTGTACTAATTTTTTAAAATGAATTTTTATGCCGATATTTTGTTGTAATTATTATGTGTGAATGCATTTATTCCATGCTAATAAACGGATATTTTTAATGCAATTTTATTCTTTTTAGAAAATTTTGCGATGTGTTTGGGAATGAATTATATAAAGTTTGTTCGATGATTCAACATACAAGATCTTACCTACTGCGAAAAAAAAAATGCCACCCGCCCTGAAATCTCGATATTTGTTCACACCTCTAACCAAAATATAAATTATTTGAACGCGATAAGCTACTGAGTTGAAGTATACTTACATAATTATGTACAACTTGTTCCCTTCCATTTCTTTTTGATCAACTATTGACTCGCCATCGTATAATTCTGAAAAACGCTACAAACCGAATATGTGCGCAACTTACACTACGACAGCGCAACAGAAATACGTATAAAAAACTTGAGAAAAGAACATGGAAAAAATGCGAGCATTTTTATTGCATCTAATAGATACTTATAACAATTATTAAGCAGCAGAAATCAAAATTAATATTATCGTAGATGATTTGTTCAAAATTCAACACACATAGTCTTAAAATTAAAAAAGTAGATATCACGTTATTAAAATACTGCTGAATATATTCACAAATGGACATACAACAAAATAGTAAATTACAATATAGGAGGTTGCTAAATTCTAGAAGAGAGATAACGTCATTTAGCGGCTCAATATTCCACAAATAAACAAGACGTGATTACTTGGCGCGGGAGCACAGTTTCGATGGTTTCCAAGCAATTCTGCTCTCATAAAATTGTATGACGAGTTGAGGACAATTTTTGTGAGCCTCTTTGGCCGGAACTATATCGGTTTCTTCGCAGTTTTCCCATTTCATCAAAAAACAGTAAACGCCTTCATGTTCAACCGCACCACATATCTCTTTCGGTTTCAAATTTCTGGCGAACCCAACCTTTTCAACCTTCGAAACCTTTGGCGACTCCGAGCAGTCATCCGAAATTTCATCAATTTCAACGGTATCAACGACGGATTTCCCATTGAGCGAAAAATTTCGAGGAGACGAATCTGAGCTCTTCTTACCTCCCTGCTTGGAACCATTCAACGAACAACTTCTTTTACTGTAGTGAGTGCCTTCTACCAGCTTATTGCTTTTACGTTTGAACTTCGATTCGCCGTTAGAGTTGCCTTTTTTTTTCAATTCGGCCTGTTCATACTCTTCAATTACCTCTGGGCAATCTGACAGATGCTTTTCGGGTTCCCAAGTGTTTTGGCTGCTTGGGTATCCTTCCCATTTAATCAAATACTCCACATTACCTTTCTTGATTCTTTTTTGGACTATCTTTTCAACGATATAGCTGCTTTTTGGTGCCATAGTGATCCGCTAAAAAACAAAAATTATTTGATTAGAGGAGGTACGTACCTACAACAATGTTACGGTTACGAGACAGGGCATGATAAATTTATATTGTGCTATGGGAGTGCCATCACTGTTACTCGAGGTCATTAACGGTTACGTGTATGTTTATGGGATCTACATAAATACTATTCGTCAACACATGCTTCGAATCAAGGGATAAAATGATGCACACCGCGTGGCGCCGTCGCCAGATGGGGAAAAATCTCAGCGTTAACTTGGATACTTACAGCGTGCACAACTTTCTATCAATTACTTGAATTTCAACTTAGCATAGTTTAATCCTTTCTTAAGAGTATCTCAATTACGTTACGCTATGCCGGTAAATATGTTGATAATCTGAGGTATTACAACATTACGGATATTTTATACAACTCACCTGTAATAAATTGAAGAGTAAAATAGAAGTAAAAATTTCAACGCCGAAAATTAGCAAAAAATGAATACAAAAAGGCTATCAAAAGTTTAGATCTCAACTTGAAAAAAACAAACTAAACTCACACACGCATGGCTATGGGCAATGCGAACAAAAAAAACGTTACTTGAGAAAAACTCCAGCTCTACTTCCACTTTCACAGTTTTCTTGTTTGTGTATGAATGATGCGTATGACGAAAATACGAAAAGAAAACAATGAACAACCCGGCTCAGGTAATGACAACGATACTATTAAAGAGTGAAGCTACTCCTGAATTGGCTCGTTTTTAGGCTCGTTGTTCTGCGCAGCATCTCCAAAAAGTCGTAAAAATAAAATCACAGCGCACAACCACCAAGTGCCCAAGCTACACAGACCGTTTGCAGACTTGTATACAATCGCAACACAACCCCTGGTAACCTTGGCAACCCAGTGCTTAATTTCTATTCCATTTCAGTTTTAACGGTTTTCTTTACAGTTTGTAGGAACCAAGGAGAAGTAGGATACAGATACCTACAGGATACTTAGGCTGACGCTGATATCCTTGAATACTTACCTACGTTGAGCATGTACCTGATTTTGGATTTGCTAATAAGAGCAATGCTTTCATTCGTTAGTTAGGCACGGATTTAATTAAGTACAGCCTACGTTTTTAACCGTTTAAGGATAGGTACCACCCTCAGTTACTTACCTAACCACAATTGACTGACGCATATTGTATAATTGTAAAATCATCCATAATCATTCAAAGTGATAAGTTGTGCGCTCTGATTTTACGTAGGAAAAAAAAATTACCTCATGAGCGAGAGATAAATCAAATCAAGTAGGTAATAATGAAAAATAGGAAAAAAGAGTAAAAGAGTCGCTATTTTAATGAGAACGTTTGAAACTTGAAAGTACGTAAGTTTACTTTTAAGCTTTATTCAATCATCAATTAGACGTACGATACCTCTGAAATTTCGTCATGCAACTCATTTACTGAATTTTTATGTCCAGTATTTTTCATGCGGGATAATCCAAGTAAGTACTAATACTTGCGAGTAATATGATGACTTTCATCCAAGACCTTTCACGAATTGTATAAGTAAATGTTATTTACTTTTCCGTTCTCAAGATGAGAAATCGCATAAAACTAACTAAGAAGAGTTCTCCACCTTGTAGCGTTATTGTTCCCGCGTTCACTCATTGACCGGCGCCCGGCGTTCGTGTTAACTGTACACTGAAAAATATACCGAAAAGCGATATTGCTAGACGTTACGCCCGTACGCTCGTAGCTTAAACCTGCTTCTAACCATTACCAAGTTTTATTATTTACATTAATATATTTCCACTACCTACAGTACATTTTGATCTTTCAACACAGAAAATGAATGCAAATGAAAGCGACGCGACGGGTAAAAAATAGCGCCAAAACTGCAAGACCGTCAGAAAGAAAAAAAAAACGAACACTTTCCGAGTATTTTTCAGCTGTAGTTTTTATACACTAATTATCTCAAGTCAAGAGTGCACCACTTACGTATCGTTGAAAATGATTATAATCAAGTTCTAATGATCACAACTTTTTTTTAGGTGAAATAAAATTATTTCGAAGAATAATCAATTGATAAGAATGATACACGACTTCAATACAGAACAAGAAAAAATATAATATTATTCAAATCCAAACTTAAATCTGAGACCCGAACTCATTTTTTGAAGAGGTACATCATAATCAAACACACTCAAGTTCATTCAAGAGGTGACTAATGAGTTGTCCTAGAATTAATATGAAAAGAAAAAGGAAATATTTCCAGAAAAAAACAACGAAATACATTGGAAAAAATGAAAATAATTATGTAACGAGTATTTTATTGAATTTTCAATGTCTGTCACAGAGAAATAAAATGTATAACATTTCGAATATACACCAAAAAGATCATAACTTATGAAATAAAATTAAACACTTCTCTTAGTTGCCAACATCATCGAACAAAACTCTTTTTTCCCAAAAAGAGGTACACACATACAGACATTACGGTTAGATGGTTTACATATTCGGACTGTTTGTCAATTCAATATTTCACGCCACATAATTATACTCGTGAATGGTCTATAAATATAGAAGTAACGAATTTAAAAACCAAATTAAATGAAATAAAAAAAATACACAAACAATATCGTAAAAAAATCATTTATCATCAGTTGCATTATTCCATGTAAGGTGTTTTTCATAAAATTCGATAATAAGTTGTGGGCATTTTGCCCTTGCATCTACGGAACGTACCAAGTCGGCTTCGTCAGTGCCTTCCCACTTCATTAAAAACATAAGTTCTCCGGAAGTATCAGTCGCGCCGATAATACGCTCTGGTTTCAATCCTCTATCGAATCCATTCAATTTAGTTACTTCGGTGCTTCGCGGCTGTGGTTTGCTTGGTTCTACGGAGCGTTTCTTTTTCTTCTCTCGCGAGTCGTCTTCGCTATTGGTTTTGGCCTTTCTGGCGCATTTGGCTGCTTGTTTTTTCGCCCAGTTTTTTTCAAATTCGGCTATCAGTTCGGGACATTCGAGATTTTCTCTCGGCTCCCATGTATTTTCTTCTTCGCTATACCCTTTCCATTTCAAAAAATACTGAACTTTACCGTCGACCTCCTTCTTGTCGATTATCTGCTCCACCACGTATTCTTCTTCCTCAGATCCTGAACCGCTCATCTTCATACTGCAAATAAACAAATTGAGAATATTTTTTATTCAATAATGTTTAAGGTGACGACATGTATGTAAATAAACATATCAACGTCAATAATGCAACCAAAATTTGAAAATTGAGAATCAACACGGTAGATCTACTCGCGTCGAGAATGATTTGTTATCTGAGGTAAACAATAACAATCGAATACCTTAGCGTGTGAATGTGAAATGGAAAAATGTTTCGTCGATGTATTTACGTGCACTCAAAATACTACAACTATTGCGCCGTCATATTATACATTTTGTCACAAAATATTATTAGATAAATCAACTGTTTTACACGCAGTAAAAGCAAACACGTCTAAATTAGTATCGATTCAGGAGTGAAAACACTTTTTTTATTCTATATTTTCGACACTGTTTCAAATCGGCTAATGCGAATGTGTGAGCATGAATATGTACCTCTAATAGCCGATTATTCTACAAACAATTGAAATACGTAAATACTTACTATTACGAATCTGAAGGAGAATAAATTCTACACGCTTCGATAGAAAAAAATTAATTAACCAACTTGAATAATTACAACATTCAGTCAAAAAGACGCTTCGAATAACATACAAGTTAACATCAAATACAACAATTACAACAATAATTCAACGATTTGATTACCTCCATGTTTAATCCACTCTTCAATAAACCTGGATGTTTTCGGGAAGGTTTTACGATTTTTCGTTTTGTAGTTCACTCGATCGCCGCGAAAGCGCTATTAATGTTTTTTACGTTTAGCAGTTTTAGCGCCCTACTTGGATTTTTAATTTTTTTTTTTTTTTTTTTTACTAGAAAAAGCCAAAAGGATGAAGCTAGCGATGAAAGGTTATTTCCTTGTCGATTGTCATCCGCATATTGTACTCAAAGGCTCAATTTGTCAGTTCATTTTATTGAATTGAAATAAGGCGTCTTTTTAAAAAACAACCGTAGTTCAAAATTGATAATTTTAATGGAGAGCTAAAATATCATGCTTGAGTAAATTTGATTGAGGGCCAAAAAGAATTCTGTTTGGTGGGTTTATATTACGTTCAAAATAATGTCCAAAATTCATAGTTTTTAAAACATAAAAAAATGTTCGATGTACAAATTTTTTTGCAAAATGAATGTTTTCATTGTTTTTCTCGTAAAGTTTAACTATGGTCCTTTGTTAAAGAGACGCATCAAATGATATTTTAATGAGTACTTTTGGCGTCATTTAGCTGCTGATCGACTGACTTTTTTCGACACTTATGACTTTTCAACTTGACAGAAAATTGCACTTTGCAGCCTAAGTTCGTAAGATCTATGAAAATTCAAAATTTCCGACACAAAATACCTACTTTAAAGTTTAAATACTACATGAAAATTCGAATTCGTGCCCAATGCTAGAGATAATATGCAAAGAACTAGTAGTTTTTTTACAAAAAAAATAACTACTAGTTTACAAGTAGTTTTTTCGGCAACTAGTGAAAAAACTAGTAGTTCTAAAACTACTAGTTTACCAGTAAACTAGTAGTTTCAGAACTACTAATTTTTTCACTCGTTGCCGAAATTACTACTTGTAAGCTAGTAGTTAATTTTTTGAAGGTAAAACTACTAGTTTTTTAGGTAAAGTTACCGTGTAATTGATGTTTTGAGAAAATTTTTCTCATTAAAAATATTTTCACCAAGAAAAGTAGGCCTACTACCAAAAATCTTGAAAAAACACAACAAACTACTACCTACTTATATTTTCGGTGAAATATCACTTTCGGTGATACATTTTGCTTTGAAAATCACTGTAAATATCACTTTTTTTT
>FIZT01053683.1:0-10114 GCA_900065295.1 Paracoccus marginatus
GATTGCATTAGTGGACTTTTTTTTTCAAAAAAAGGTAGTCCACTAAAAAGAAGAAAAAAATAAAAATAAAAATGATACTTATTAACAATAATATAATGAGAAACACTATAAAGACTTCCATGTGGAGTGAATTTTTCAAGATGAAGGTTGAATAGGTATGGTAATAATTTACCCTCGATCCAAACAGAAAAATCGCTTTGGTCAATCGTATTCTTAATAGGAATTCGGTGAAACGATTTGTAGGAGTTATTAAGGCTAAAAGTTGTGAAACAAAAATCATTATAACTCGCAAAAAAGAAATAAATTTACTTGATCGATGCAAATATACAAACGTGGCGTAGGGTCATCGATCGAAATAAACCTTATTGATTATTCCAGTATGAGAACGGAGTTGTGTTGGTTTATGTGTTCGCAAAGCTGATATATTTTTGATTTATTACGAAAATTTCTTGGAAAGCAATTTTATAGTACCAAGTGTCAATTAGAACACGTGCATAATTAACGACGGAGTTGGCATTTTTTTTTCTCTCGTCTCTGCACCGATTTCAACAATTGTTGACGTGTAATATGTACCATACATTGTACGTACGACAGATTTAAACAAGATAGTTTGAAATTATACTACTGCGTATATTCGCGATTTATACTCGTATTGGTATGTTTAGTTTATTATGTTATGAAGTGAGAAAGAATCGATTAAATGGAACGAATTAGACTGTGATATTTTGTTGCATAGCGGGGCAGGTCGAAAAACCATAAAAGTTGTTGGGTTCAATACTTCGTCTGTAGCTTAGTTTTGCATACGCGTCAGTTTGCAGAACCACTCTTGTCTATTACTGAAGATTTTTCATGCTGATTTCTTCCCTATTGCGCTAAATTGATAGGATGATTTTTGAAAAAATAAAAATAAAATTGATTAAATTATTGGAAAGGAGTAATATTTCATTTCATTTTTAATCGCTTGGAAGTATACCTTGAAAGGGTAGATGAAGTGTTGGTAAAAATAGTACATCCGGTGGCTCCTTTTGTCTACTCGCAGAGAGAGTTATGGCGTGTAGTGATGACCGGCGTATCATTGTTTAAAATTTAAAGCACGATTTTTATATTGTTAATGAAACGCGTAATATTATCCTGCTGACTTCAGGTGGTAGGAGAAAATCACTAGGCATTCGATGACCTGTTGAATGAATGTATAGGTATTAGGTACATAGCTATGTGCCACACTACCTACATGCTTGCAGTTATGCAGTTGGACTTGCTTATTGAGTAATTTAACGATCTACTTCGATGAGGATTTTTTCCCCTCTAGAATTGGATTCTTACGCCAGAATGTCGTTTAAATGAAAACGAAATCGAAAAATGAAAAAGAATATGTAAATGGCGATGTACTCATGTCGCATACATTATTCAAATCGATACAATTGTCACGTTTCTTGTTTCTTAATAGTGGGAAAAGTAGATAGGTATATTATATTTCCATACGAAGAAAAATTAAATATCGTGAAAAAAAATGTAACTTACTCGCAATTAGATTCTTACAAATTATGGATGAACGTTCTCGAAACTAAGTATACTACGTTGTAATATCCTGGTTCTTGGGATAGGTACTAGGTACCTCCTAACTACCTATTGAACTGGATTTTTAATTTTTTGAACGGTGATAAGTGGGAAGTTCAATTTTGAACTAGAATGGCTGAAAATTATTATTTTAATCGTAAAGCTAAAAATTTTTACTTTTTTTATAATTTTTAATAGAATTATAAAATTTGTTTAGAATTCATCTAATATCGGGCTATTCTTGTTATTTCAGGCACCGGAAACACAAACAACGATGGATCTTACAAGCCGTCATTTTTGACAGATCAAGAATTGAAGCATTTAATTTTAGAAGCAGCGGACGGATTTTTATTTGTAGTGACTTGCGATACTGGACGTATAATATACGTATCTGACTCTATCGGTCCAGTTCTGAATTATTCGCAGGTAAAAAAAAATCGTCCAAGTTTGATTTTTATATAACGTGATGGTTTTATACGAAGAAATTTTTTCATTAGAACGACTGGTTTGGCTCAATCATTTTCGATCATTTGCATCCCGAAGATATAGAAAAAGTACGAGAACAGCTTTCGACGCAAGAACCTCAAAATACCGGTAGAATACTTGATCTGAAAACGGGCACGGTGAAAAAAGAAGGACACCAGTGTAAGTGTTAGACAAGAAAGGTTTACTAATTGGGGAAAAAAAAACAAATTTGTAACGAGATTGTAATAATTTTCAGCTTCGATGCGTTTTTGCATGGGTTCTCGAAGAGGATTCATTTGTCGCTTGAAAATTGGCAACGTGAGTCCCGATTCGATGGCAGCTGGTCATTTGAACCGATCAAGACAGCGTAATAGTCTTGGACCTTCTCGAGATGGGCAGAATTTCGCAGTTGTTCATTGTACTGGTTACATTAAAAGCTGGCCTCCTACTGGTCAGTTTGACAACCCTTTGACGGGTTTGTATCTGTTTTGTAACCTTTATGCTATTCATAAATTTTTATCGTTCATGTAAAAAATGTCATATTGAATTGGTGTTGAAGGTTGCGTGAGTGGTTTGTGATTGCCCATTAACTTCTAAACTACTTACCTGTTTAAAAAAATAAATACGAATGTATAATATTTGCAGGTGTGCAAATGGACAGAATTATGGAAGAGGATTCCTCACATTGTTGTTTGATTGCCATCGGACGTTTGCAAGTTTCTTCTACACCAAATATTTCCGATCTCTCAGGTTCCAATAGCAATTCAGGTAAAGCGATTATATCATGTTGCTGTTGCTGTATCGCGTTAGTTCAACGAATAATATATGTTTTATTTCGATGATGTAGAATTTATATCGAGACATTCGATGGATGGAAAGTTCACCTTTGTTGATCAGAGAGTTTTACAACTATTGGGCTATACGCCGTCAGAATTGTTGGGCAAATCATGCTTCGATTTCTTTCACCCGGAAGATCAACCCCACATGAAGGATAGTTTCGAAGAAGGTACGAGTTGTTTTTTTCATTTACTTACTAAAAAGATCAAAAACTGTTATTTAACTTATTTTACTTTTTACAGTGTTGAAAATGAAAGGACAAGTGGTCTCGGTTTTGTACAGATTTCGTGCGAAAAATCGCGAATGGATTTGCTTAAGAACAAGCGCATTTGCTTTTCTCAATCCGTACACCGAAGATATCGAGTACATAGTTTGTACTAATATCGTAACCACCAAGTGAGTACTACATCCTTTGCATTGATCGTAATTTCAACGAATCGTCGAATACATAAAGTTTTATTAGGGGTATGCATTCCACAACGGACAGCGAAAACGTTAGTCAAGTTGCTTACCAAAACCAGCAACCGGGTATTGATTACAGTATTCCTAGCGGAACTCGACGTGATGTCTATTCGTCGCATTTAATTAGTCCAGCACCTCAACATATTATTGGTGGGTACAGTTTTAAAATAATCGCTGGTAATTTCGAATATTTTCATTAAATAATCCTATTTGCTATTCAGGAAGTAACCAACGGCCTAACAGCACTCACAACGTATATAATTATGATCCTAATCCGTCGCCCATTAGCTATAATTCTCCAAGTCATCAACAACAACAACAACAGCAACCTTCCAGTAACATAAATAGAATCAATAAAACTAGTCCAGCCCCCGCTCAACCAGCTTGGACTTTGCGACAGGTACTTAATCTATTGCAAAAATACGATTTTTAAATGAAGTTGTGTTGGACGAGATAGATTGAATTCCATTTATTTTAAATTTAACACAATTGAAGGAGAGTAATCTTGAAAGTTGTAACTTAAATTTGTGTATTTTTTTATTTAGCAACAACCAGTAACCGAAGGTTATCAATACAATCAGCTAAGTCCATCGCGGTCGCCAAACGGGCCCACATATACCCAATTGAATACAGGTATCAGGCAAAATGCAGCAGCTGCGTATCACAGTGCCGGAGCTCCGGCTAATAGTGGTTTGTATTTGAGATAAATATATATGTATACTATCGTGCTTGGCCCATATTGTTATTAATTCTTGCGATCGCCTAGGTTTATGGGGCTGGCAAGGTCAAACAACAGAAGCCGGTGGTAATACTAATAGTCCTGCCAGCCATCCTGTGACTGTTACAACAAATCCCAGTGGACCTCCCCCTCATGAGCTTTCTGAAATGATGGTTATGCAAATGTTGGATGAGAATGGGTCTACGTCGTTTGATGCATTAAATATGTTCAGTGCAAATTTCGAATAAGTGGCACACTGGCATCGGCTTATTCGAACGCTATATATACTAATTTGTATAAATATGTATTTGTAATATTTTTTAATTTGTAAGTATTGCGCAGTGCGCTTAAGATATGGAATTATTATTTTTTTATTTTCCTCTTTTTTTTTGTTTTTCCTTTTTATTTAAACATATAAATAGTTTCTTAATTTCAATTTGTTTTTTTCGATGTTGAGGTTTGTAAGAGAACTCGTCAACTTTTCAGTCATCATTTCACTTCGACGTGTTTGACTTCAAGACAGCAGTTCATAAAAGATGAATAAAAAACGAACAAAAATTAAAAAATTAGATTTTTATTAGCACATTGAAATAATTTTCTCATTCATGTTTCGTGTTCTGACTTTTTAAATGGTAACCAACAATTTTCCAAATATTCTTTCGGTATTGAAATACCCAATTGTTCGCAAGACCACAGGAAATGTTCTGGAGGCTTGGCAATAAACGTTTTACCGGAATGACCACATCGCAGTAAATCTACTTGCGACAAATGCATATGCAGAGGTATAGAGTTTATATCATTTTTCCTGATTCGTAAAGCCTCCAAAATTTCATCTGGAGGGTTCTATAACAAAAATAAGAAATCATACTTCATTCTACGTAATTTAAGAAGTGGTTAATGATAAACTGACACATACGAAAACGGAATTTGCCGCAGGGCTGAAAGGATCAACAACTACAGGTACCCCATTTATACTCCTCAATCTCGGAGCCATTATCGTATCTCCTAAACAAGGAGCGAACAGGTTTGTAACGCAGTAAAGTCGTAAACAGTTCCATATATTTCGATTAACCACCAATTGTAGCAACGAAACATTAAGCTTTTCGTTCACACTTAAAACTCGATGATGTACATTAAGTGGACGGACCTTTCTTTTTATAGAAGAATTTTTGCTCCAAGTTTCAAGGAATGATACCTGCAAATTTGAACAAGTACCTACGGATTATTAATTTTAATTCGAGTTTATAAAAAATCAATAGTGTGAGCAAATATTACGAGTAGGTACCCTTTTTTCAGAACCTTTTACGTTGAGTGTGACACCAAGGGTGACAGAATTTTCACTTTCTTTAGGAATTCCAATACATAATAATAAAAAAGTATACGGCGAGTAAGAGCGATTTTTGAGGGATTTCAAAATTCGTTCGGTGATTTTTTCTTCGGAACTAAGAATGGAAATCCCTGAACAGTATCTGGAAATAAAAAATAATATAATAATGAAAGAAAATTTAGCTTAATACATCACTGATTACTATATAAGATGGAATCTTTTTTCTTACGAACCTTTCAGGAAGTTTGATCAAATTCAAATTATCCACTGAAAACTTGGAAACTAAATCTGGAAGAACTTCATTGAAGC
Organism: Paracoccus marginatus; assembly: GCA_900065295.1. Taxonomy (NCBI): domain Eukaryota; kingdom Metazoa; phylum Arthropoda; class Insecta; order Hemiptera; family Pseudococcidae; genus Paracoccus; species Paracoccus marginatus. Next base: position 5,676 of record FIZT01053683.1, read on the forward strand.
TAAGATGGTCAATATTTGAAACTGACGGATGCAACGCGCGTTTCATGCTTTTGTGGGATACAGTTTGTTCTTTTTTTAAACCATATGGCTTATTTAATATCAACAAACCTATAATATGGCGAAGCAGTAATTAGATAAGTGTGATTTCGTATTTAAAAAGTATTTTATTTACTACTCTACTATACTTAGCATGAACGAAAAAGTACCTAAATCAAATAATTACCTTCCTCGTTAAAAATTAAATTCTTCTCTAAATATTCAGCTAATTCGGCGTGAGTGATGAATAACTTTTTTTTGAATGCATGTGGCTTCTTTGAAATATTCTCATTTTCTATTTTCTCAAATGAAGCTTGAACGCTAGCGAATCTCTTGAAAACTGAAAAATTCAACTTTCTCGCTAACATTTTCTTAAAAAGTTGAAAAAATATGAACTGGAAACTTTTATGACGAAAAAATATACATAAGAGAGAGAGAAACTTTAAATATTATTAGTTAACAGCTTCCATCCACAGTAATCCTGATTGATCCTGATCTCAAAGATCCTGATCCACCGCCTCTTATCAATGGACAATGTTCGGATGTAGGTACGGCCATGTGTTGACTACAGGGGAGGTGCTGGAAGAGGAGGGAAGTGGGGACATGCTCGTGATATGATAAGTGGTGATAAGGATGGATAACTCCGAATTTTTATGTACTCTTTTTCAAATTTCTTTCAATTACATTCAATTAACATTTAACTGCTTGCGTAATCAAAGTTTAATTAATTTTCATTTTGAATAAGTTGTATTTCAATTTACGCGTTAAATTATTATAATTCCATGAGCTTGCTGTAGAAAACGAATTCGAAACATCTTGATTTCAACATCAAATAGGAGGTCATTTGTCAGAATTTCGCATACGGTTGGACGGGTTATTTTTAGAACAATTTTTCACTTCTACTATCCTGAAATTTATTCATATTGCTCGAAAAGTTTGCCGAAAAATCCATAAATGTATAGATAAAGGTAGGTTTTTTTGGTGATTTCCTTAACGTAGAAAACCAAAAATACTCACGAAGTTGATTGTTCGAGGATGCTTTTAAGCATATCGTACGTAGTACGGTGACGGATTGTAAAATTATCACCATAGTTATTTTAGTTTGAATAACATAGTTTAACATCATAGAAATTTCAATTAAATTTATCGACTTTTGTTTGCTATTCAACAGGATAGTAAGAGACAATCATGAGAAAAATTCTTGAACAAGAATTGAATTCCATCATTTCAGAAGAAGGATTTGCTTTCGATGAAAATAGCATAGGAAACACATCGTCTGAAGCGTCGCACTGTAGCTTTTTATCAAATACCTTGTGTGACAGAGTATCTGTTAAACGTTCTGCAGAATTGGCCAGTAAACAAGTACCAAAAATGCAAAAAAATATGAGCAATGTTGGATTTAATAGCGATATTAGTATTTTCCACATGTTATGTCAAGTTATGGAAAGTATTCAGCGTTTAGAAACGAAAGTTGGTACGTAATGATGGTAATGATGTGATTTTTTGGATGGAGCATATTTTTATACTAGACATGAAATTTTTACAAAATGTTATGTGCTTTATAGACGAAATTCAAAACGTATTAACCGATCTAACCGAACGTCCCGGTGTTAAAACATTTACGCATAATGATATCAATACGACTATAAAAAATATTTGTCAACATAAAAGAAAACTCCCGAAGGATGAAAACTCGGCAACGGATGACAAATCAGTTACTTGGCGGAACGGTCTTGGGTTGCCTGTGACTTCAGTCAACGATGTTGATTCCGTTAATCATAAATTGAATAACGTGGAATATCTCAACGAATTTGTTAGTATTTGTTATAGTAATGACGTTGCAAATTTTTCTATATTATATTAAATTGATATACCTTGTTTCAGAGAACACTATTGAGACATTGTAGTTCCAGAGGTATCGGTTTGAATGAGAAATTAAAATTGATATTGAAAGAAGCTTTAGGTAATGAAATAGGAGGACTGTACAACCTTACTGGTACTTGTGGTAAACGGAGTATTGAAAAAACTGAACTCTTTAGTGCGATTCAAAGTAAAGAATTTTCATTTACTTGCAGCGTTTCTGATTTAATACTTTTACTTCCTTATTAAGAGTACACATATTTTTCAGACTATATTACAGAGATATATGGAACTACAAATGAAACTCGGCGAGCTGTGAAGTTGGTATTTCACAGATTTTTAAAAAATCAGCAAGATCGTATAACAAAAGCCGCCAAATGTAAAATTTTAGAATCAACCATTGCCGCATTTGAGTCTTCAAATAGAGAGAATTCTATAGCTGAGTCAGGTACTAATTGCATTTCTAAGATATGTTTTTTCGTTATTCATTCCATACTGTAGCTAACACAAATTACTTTGTTTTTTGCAGTTGAACGAAATAAAATTGATGTTGTGAAATCGGATCGCAATATTAGATCCGTTCATAACAGAAGTAATAATAATTGTGATTCAACTCCGAAAGCATCAGAAAAAAAAACGTTTCATCGCGGTTACTATAATGAAACATTCGATGATGAAATTCCGTTGAAACGACAAATTAATGATTTAGAGGGTCATGTAAGTAGATATTTTTCTCCCAAATTAATATGTTTCCACTTCTATATTACCGGTATAGTAATGCCTTATGAACTTTAGATGGTTGAAGAAATGAACAGAAACGGAGGAAGTTCGAATTACGATCAGAACCTAAACAAATGTCTTCTCTACGATACAGCATGGATCAGTAATAACAATAATAATAATAACAACAGCAATAATTATTCGAGTGCACGTCTTGTTTCTAGTGAAAACTCATTATTGCCGGTAAATTTTCCTTCGGGTAAAAATTGACTGGTCTATTACCTTGAAAAATGAAAGAAACTTTGTTGTTTCAAAGGGGAACATTTTTTTCAAATTTGAAATAGTGATGAAGAACGAATTAATTTTGAAAATAATTTCAGAAATGAGCTTTCCTCGCATAAAAAGTCTTTGAAAGAGTATCAAGAAAAGAGTGATACTAAAACTTCGACAAATCATGAGATAGACCGATCACGCACGTATGATGTAGGTTTATTTAATGATGAAATTTTTTAACCTGTTCAAGCGTAATTAGGCATTTTTTTAAAATAAGCGTTCGGTATTTTATAATTTCATTGGTATTATATTTCATAAGAAACAAGTGAGGAGCAAACGCCAATTTCATATGCATTAACCTATGGTATCTTATCTACCTATTCTACCCTCAAGTATTATTTTGTTCAATCGTTGCAAAATGCATCGCAATGTAGAGAACATTAACTCGTAACTTTTGTAAAAAGATATATTAAAAATAATACATATGTGTAATGTGATATATCCTGTTATATGTTTTGATATATGAAATAATTTTTTTGAAGGATTACTTGATGTTTATTTTTGTGTTTTCCAGCGAACGATGACTGATTTTACGATTGTTACTCAATCGATAACATTGCTACATCGACCTCGCGAATTTTTCAACATCGTGTTGTTTTGCAAATTACCATCATGACTAAATAAATCCGTTGCCACAGCGAAAGTCACTCAAATACGATTTGAGAAATTTGTATTCGCTATTCATTGTATTATGCGTGAGTTGATCTTTTTTTCGTAGATGCCAATGGCTACCGGAGGCAGAGACTATTTTTTGGCGAGAAAAACTATAGCACAGGCGATGTTGGACATTGGCATGTTCACCGAGCATGCCAAGAGACTGAAGCAAGAAATCCAAGAATTTCAATTCAATGAAAAATCATATGCTACAGTGATGATAGGATTGATTATACTTTCCCTCATTCTACAAGTAAGCGTACCTATTTGCTTCTATTTTCATTTATGTATTTTTGCGATTACGAATCATACACATACTAACTAAACTATTTTATATCAGGTCTTAGTTGGTTTATTACTGGCGATGAATCGGCATTTCGAAAAAATTGAAGGTGGTATAGGTCGTGCTTTTACCATCAATGATTGGTTACTGACTGCTGTAATTTGCATTGTGTGCCTGAATTGTTTTATTTTAGCCTTCGAGTAGAGTTCAGTCTAAATATGAACGACTATAGAATTCCTCGGTCTTGAATATTTTATCGAAGTACCTAAGTCATACGTCATTTTAAAGTGGTTCATTTCGTAAACAAGAATTCCAAAATTTCATAAATATAAGTACTTTTATTTTTATTTTTTTTACTTCACTCGAATATCACACCATAATTAGTTGATTTGCAAATTAACGCGTAGGTAAGTAAAAATGTTGTAAAGCACCGTGGGTAAAAATGATCACGTTGGATAAATTAAGTAACACACAACGTTTAGGCAGGTAGGTAGGTTAATTCGGCTCCAAAGTGACGGTAGCGTAACAGTTGCATGAGACATTGATAAGAATT
>FIZT01053701.1:0-15512 GCA_900065295.1 Paracoccus marginatus
TCGCTTTTCTCACGGGATTCTCGTGGAAGTATTATGATGTCGCGCGCGTTACAAAAATTGCCCCCGCGCGCCGGGTAAATATGCATCAATCGAGCTAAAAAAAATTTGTGGATTTTTTTCTCATGTAAAGGCACCAATCTACGGGGGTTCCGAAAAAAATTCCAAAATCTTTTTTAAGGGCCACCCTATTGGAGACAATTGACTGGATGATGATGAAATTGTATGGGGAATTGGAATTTGAAATTATTCGTACTCAAGTGTTTTTTGAAAATTGAGACGAAATAAGTGTCCCATCAAAAATTTACTTTTTTCCTTTCTGAGAAGAAATTCAATTTTACAGTTTTGATTCTATTTAATTTTTTCCTAGAACGCTTAGTTTGTCCGTGAACATTACGATGTCACAGGCAAATTAATTGTCTTTGAAAAAAATTTATCAGAACCGAAATTAGAAAAAATCAAATATCCTTTCAGAAAGAAAAGGAGAAAATTATTGTGGTACGCATATTTCGTCCATCATTCTCGAAAAATAGTTTCTAATAATCGATAATATTCGAAATTGGCGTTTGATTTTTTTTTTTTGAATTTATCCCATGTCAAATGTTTTCAATTTTTTTTTCAATTTTTAAAAATTTTCTCAAGTTTCCAGCTCGCCATTTTGTCATTTCAACGCCATTCGTCATTTTACTCTCGAACTCAGATTGGCACATGCGTATGAGTTTAAGGAAATATAGTCGAAGTGACGCTGATAAATTTTCCAAGTGACTTTTCTTAGGGGAAAAAAATTCTGAAACCCTTTAAAAAAAAAAAAAAAAAAAAGTCAGCCCAGCCAGTTGACTGATGACTGTGAATTGATAAATTTCTAGACCATTTGTGGCATTTCAAGTTTTTTTTTACGTTTTTATAGTAATATGATGCAATCGTGAAATTGACTAATTCATTTTGTTTTAAGTGAAAAAAATATTGAATTTTTGTTTAATTTTATTCACGAAGAGATGAGCAGTTAGGCATTTTAAAAAATTTTCAAAATTTTAAAACTCACCCGAGGTGCAGTTGCAGCTGCTTCCACACTTGCATCCAGTGTTTGCTGAAAAAAATCATAAAGTTAAAATTGTAAAAATTACCTACCCAAGTCAAGGCGTTGCAAAATTTACTCAAAATTTTTTTAAAATTACAAAATTACAATCTACAAAATCACACATTTCGAATCTACGTAGATAATCATAAAGTAAAGAAAAAAGGTCGCAAATAAATAGAAAATTTTCAAAACTCACATTTTCCACCACAGCAAGGATCAGGCATTTTGACGATAAAAATTTCAAACTACAACCAACGAACGAATAAAAATCAACTCGAACGACGACGTCAAATTACGAGTAAAAAGCGTACAATTGCGATTAGACTACTGGCACCGAGAGCATTTATATAGTGGAAACGTTGATGGGAGTTTTCTACGGTACGAATGCGACGAAGATGTCGTAAGTGGGGAAAGGTAGCGCACGTTTCGCGTATTTTATCGATCTTCCACACGTCTCGAATTGTGTTGAGCCATGTTAACTACAAGTTTTTTTAGTTGTAGAACAGCTGTTTTTTTGATAGGTATTTGTTGTGGGGTTTTCTTTGGTAGAAATTATGAGTAATACATACTAATAATTTATTCAACGCGATACGATGTCAACATAAGAGGTGATTAAAATGTGTTTGAATGGGGGAGGTTCTTCTGACCTTGTTCTTTTTTTTTTTTTTTTTTGAAAAAAAAATGATGAAATAATCGTTTGAGTAAAAATTTTGATCATAAAGGAATTAAAATTTTGAATAATTGAAAATCGAAAATTAATACGTGAAGATTCTCACCTTTGGTGCAGCAATCGCAGCAACAGCAACATTTGCAGTCCTCGTTATCGTTGGCTGAAAAAGAAATTGAAGAAAAAATTTCAAATAAAAATTACCTAAGCTATTTGAGATTTAGGACAATACAAAAAAAAATCCCCTTCGAATAACTGACCTTTTACACAGCACGGATTAGGCATTTTGAAATTAACGAATCAAATAGTAGGCTCACTAATTTATACGAGATACGTGATATGAATCACGAAAAAATCAACGAGGGTCGATAGGACATCAACGACTGGAAAAATTCAATTAACAGTGATCGTGGTAATTGTGTCAATTTATATTTGAGAGAAAAATGATAAAAGTATAGGAACTAGGTAGCACACGGTTTTGATAATATTTTCCACACGGTTCTGTTTACAATAATTAAGGCTGACTTGACTTCAAGTCTCGCCATTGATTTGGTTGAATTATTTTTTCGAGCACTTGTTAGGTATCTAGAATGATCAATGAGGCATAGAAATACCTATGACCCATTGTTCGTGTATTTTTCCTTCTCAAAAATTATCCTTTCAAAATTTTGCGATTAAATCGTATTAAAATTTCATCCCATCACTTCCAAGGTTGACATGTGAGCTTATATGTAAATTCAACGCTAAAAAATTATACAAATACCTACGCTGTTTTGCTCGGTGAGATGAAATTTGGCAGAAAAATTGTTAGTTTTCTTCCTTCTCGTTTGATATAGGCCTCAAGCGAGAAAAACGAGAAATTTTATAATGAAGAATCCAACTTCCTCTATCACGATTTACAACCTTTGTCTTACCTATATCTCCCACTTCATTGAGCCTTTTTTTTTTTTTTGGGATGAAAGTTCAGGCCGACCGCAGATCATTAACCTACCTCTGCTTGCAAACAGATACATAATCGTTCAAAAAAACGGTACAAGTTACAGTTATTTTTCATTGTTTTCATTTTATAATACCACGTCCACGTATAATATAATACAATAGAAGAGCCACTTAACTTCAATAAAATTCAAGTTAACATACTGTATTAGTTGTTACACGTTTATTTATACCTACCGCCAAAGAAACCAGTTCATCGATGCAGTATGCGATATAAACTGTAGATTTCTCCTTTGAAATTGTATTGAATTTTTTTTACATTTTAAAATGGTTTATTTATTGGAAAAAAATTCAAAAATTCAAAACTTCCAAATTCTGCTCTTCAATCGTACTGTACGAATAATCTAAGTAGGTAGTTCTAGGGTCGTTCACAGAACGCTGTAATCATTCGTAGTTATTAATTGCGGTGATTTAGACGCGCGTTCGTGTACGAGAATTGGTAATTAATTACATAGAATTAGTAATCATCTCGCGTGTTATTGACAATTAATTGAAAAATACTATAATTGCGATCGTTGTATGTATGTGTGTGGACTGTGGAAGTGAATAGTGCCGTGTGCAGCGTAGATACGAGTTGATCATACATACAAGCTTGAGTTTCTTTCATAAGTATACGTACGTACGTAAACGTATGTGTATGTAGCGAACGTGTAATGTAAACATGGTGTCTCGTTATCGACAAACCTAATCGTAATTTACAAACCGAAACGAAACTTGCCTACATGTATTTACTACGTATACTTACAATGTAAAATATTGTTACGTCCCTATCCTCACAGTATTCCGCACACGTTCGTTGGATAAATATGTCTGTCTTTAGGTGTACCTTACTTAATATATTCGTACCTGTTTCGGTGGCTTTTGTGGTCTTAGTCAAGGATCGTGATTCTGTGTGCTATGTGAGAATAAAATTGTGTGTTTGCTTGTTTGAGGAAATGTGTCAAAAAGTGGTTTATTCGGACTAGGAAATGGGTGTCGTCTAACGAAGCATGTGAACTAGTGACGAGGCTATTAGCTCACAGTTATGATTTCACTTTTCTTTGCCTTGGTTTTGTTTACTCCTCGAGGTACCTAATTTGAACAGTGCGTTGAAGTTTTTTGGAATAAAAAGTGTAAATGGATGGTATTTTTCTTGTGCACCGAAGTTACCCTTTTGTTTTTTTTGTGAAATAAAGTTTTGAAAATTTGCTACTGCAGAATGCAGCGAATAAAATGCGTTGACAGAAGCTATAATATGTACCGGTCTACAATCAACATAAATTATATCGAACAAATTAGATAGGTACGCAGTTGGCAAACTGCTGAGTGCGCATATTTACGTTGAATCGTTGGGCAATATGTTGACATCGTCAATTTGTTTAGTATTTCGTTGTCACTATGAAAAATGCCCTTCATAATTTTTATTCTATTGGCTGGAAAAATTATGACAATAAAGTAAGCGTGTCGGGGATTTCATGAAAATGTAATTCATTCGAAATCCTTATTTGAGCTACGACTACGAGTAAAATTTTTCAGCCTTACAATTTGGAGCGGAAGTGGGCAGAAAAATCCTCTTCGCATTTTCTTGACTGTTTTGAATTATTCGGAATTTTTTGGAATTTTTGGAATGAATTGTAGGAGGAGGGGGGCTAACTTGCGAAAAACTGGTGTTTCCTCAATGTATGTAGAAGCGGTCTGGCTTTATTGAAAAAAAATTTCCGCATAATGTCGAGCTCTTTTGAAAATATTAATTCTCCATTTTGTAATAAAGGGTCGTAGATTTTAATATTTTTTCTGAACTCGTATTTTTTATCCATAAGTAAGCGATAAAAATTTCAAAAGATTCCGGTTGATTGAGCATCGTTAAAAAAATAAAAACTGACCCTAATGGAAACTTCAGTGACCGGAGTCGAATTTGAAAAAAAATTAAATCGTGAAACTTGTTTATCATTGAAAAGTTGTCAAATTTTCCAAAAGTCTCAAAATTTTCAAAAACCATTAAAATTTTCAGAATCGTCTATTTTTTTTAAAATTGCTAAATTGCCCAAAATGCTAAAATTTTCATAACTGTAAAATTTTTTAGAATTGACAAATTTTTCAAAATTGTCAGATCTGCCAAAAGAATTGTTTTTCCCGAAATTTTGAAGTTCTTCAACATTAACGATTTTCCAACAATTTCCATATTGTCCAAAAATGTAAAATTTTTCAAAATCATCAAACTTTTCAGAATATTGTTGAATTTTCCAGAACTGTTCAATTGTTCAGAATTGTGAAAATTTTTAAAAATGTCTCATTTTGAAATATTTTTAAATCGTGAAAATTCTTCATCATTGAAAAATTGCCAAATTCTCTGAAAATCTCAAAATTTTCAAAACCATTAAAATTTTCAGGATTGCCAATTTTTTTTAAATCGCTAAATCACCCAAAATGGTTAAATTTTCATACCTGTAAAATTTTTTAGAATTGACAAATTTTTCAAAATTTTCAGACGTGCCAAAGCAATTATTTTTTCTCGAAATTTTGAAGTTCTTCAACATTAACAATTTTTCAACAATTTTCGTTTTGCCCAAAATTGTAAAAATTTTCAAAATCGTAAACTTTTCAGAATTGTTAAATTTTTAAAAACTGAAATTTTCAAAATTTGCTCAATTGTTTGAAAGTTTTTCAAGATTTCTAAATTTTTAAATATAAGTATCAACGATTTTCCGAAAATATAAAATTTTTCAAAATCATCAAACTTTTCAGAATGTTGTTGAATTTTCCAAAACTGTCAAATTTTCCAAAACTGCTCAATGGTTCAAAATTGTGAAATTTTTAAAAATGTCTCATTTTGAAAAATTCATTCTTCATAACTGAAAAATTGCCAAATTCTCCAAAAATTTTAAAATTTTCAGAATTGCAATTTTTTTTTTTAAATGACTAAATTGCCAAAAATGGTAGAATTTGTATGACTGTCTTTTTTGGAATTGACAAATTTTGCAAAGCTGTCAAAATTTTCAAAATTGTCAGATATGCCAAAACAATTGTTTTTTTCTTCAACACCAACAATTTTCCAAACGTTTTCATATTGCCCAAAATTGTAAAATTTTTCAAGATTGTTGAACTTTTCAGAATTGCTAAATTTTCAAAAACTCAAATATTTTCAAAAATTGATCAATTGTTTGAAATTGTAGAATATAATTTTTCAAAATTTCAAAATTCTTGAATATATCAACAATTTTTCTAAAATTATCATATTTCCCAAAAATATAAAATTTTTCAAAATCGTCAAACTTTTCAGAGTTGTTGAATTTTCCAAAACTGCTTAATTTTTCAAAATTGTGAAATTTGTCAAAATGTCTCATTTTTCAAAATTTTTAAACTGTGAGAATTTTTCGACATTGAAAAATTGTCAAATTTTCAAAAATTGCTCGATTGTTTAAAATTGTAAAATTTTAAACAATTTTGAAATTCTGTAAATATTTAAAATTGCAATATTTTTCAAAAATGTAAAATTTTTCAAAATTGTTAAAATTCTCACAATTGTGAAATTTTTCAAAACTGTTTTTATAAAAAATTTACTGTAGATATGTACCTATTAATTTAAAATTATTTAGTTCTACTCCCGTAACGTCATCCAGAACGTTTCATCCAAGCGTTTCACTTTTTCTGTGTTAACTTTCGATCCCAGAAACCGCGAAAAAAGCTTCGCTTTAATAATTTGTAAAAAAATATTCTGAAGGAATAAGAATTATTTTAAAAAATGAATTCCGTTTTTTTTTTTTAAATAATATCCCTCAGAAAATATTTTTCTTCGTCATATTCGTCCATCGTAAATCCATTTCCGTTTTCATTGTGACAAAACCCGCTCTGATTTTCACTTTCTAGCACCTACTTCCTCCCTATTCGTCAGTATGTAAACATCAGCTCATACCCGCGAATTTGAACAAATTACCTACTCGTACCACGCGAGCAATTTTTTCCTCGTATTCGCACTCGAGCTACAGGTGAATCAAATTCCTAATGCGCGATGAAGTGGGGCAAAGTACCTATAGGTTGGTGAAAAATCATGACGTTTTACTCAAACAATATAATACCTACTCTTCGGCGCGAAATTAATTAATCATCGTTTCCTCAACGCGAGGATTACACCCGTTATATCTACCTGTCGTCGCTCTAAAATACATACTTTAATTTTTTATCGTCATTAAAAAAAAAAAAAAATAGGCGTGACTTCAACGATAAGGTACCTATTTCGGAAATAGCGAAAACTGCTAATAAGTGGAGGCAAACAGATAACGAATTTAGCCGTCGTCGTGAGTGAAGTAGGTTACGGAGTTACTCGCAGGTATAAGTGAAATGTTCTAGTGGTGGTACCTATTTTGAAACAATGTATGTGTACGTCCTTTGCCTAATTGCCGTCGTGGTCAGTTCGGTCAAAAGTCAGCAAAATGAATTTACCTATGGCAGCCCTGCTCAAAGACTTCGCGAGTTCGATGCCGGTCAAAGGTACGAGCCACCTCAGCAGTTCAGTCCAGCTCAGAGGTACGATTCGACGCAGCGGAGTCGAGACGAATTGCAAAGGTTTAGGGATGCGGTGACACCTAGACAGCCGACCTATCAGCAGAATCCGTTCGACGATGGGTTCGCTCAAAGGCCTTCGTTTAGTACCACCTATCGACAGAATCAGCAGAGGAATATGAACAGGAATAGACAGTTTGGTGAGTTTCATTTACGTTCAAAATATTTTTCAATTTTCAAGTTTTTTCCACTTGGACTGTGAGAAGAATTTTTACCTTTTTTGGTCGTGATTTCGAATGTTGACCTTTCTTCAAAATTTTTCAAGTATGGTTCGAGTTGATTTTGCAGATATTGTCACTCAGATCGTTTTTGAGGTTTTCCTCCAAGCTGAAATAAACGATTAAATCAGTTCGTATTCCTTTTTTCGCACGAAATGAAAATTAATCCAATTCAGTTTTCATGCTGGTAAGGGGTGAGGGGGTCATTTGGGAGCATTGTCCTCGGAAAATACTTTGTTAAATTTTTATCGAGACAAAGACATTGAAACTATGAGGAAATGTCATCATTAAAACTGAGTGACGTCAATTGAGGAAGTTTCAAAATTGAAAGAGAATTAAGGCAGAGAGGGAGGGAGACAATAAGTACAAAAAAAATTGAAAAAGACCCTTCTCAAAGGCATTGGAAGAAGGTGGAATCCCCCAGAAGAACCCGTAGTGCCATAAATTTCGTCATAATTGCCAACTCACTGGACGATTCATTGAGAAAAATTTTTTTCAAAACAAATTTTTGTACACCTACGTCATTAGCTTCGATTAAAACAACGAAAAAAAAATTTTTCTCGATTTTCAAATTATAAAAACTTTATGACTCACAATATTTCATAATTTTGTGCGGTGATAGGTATTATTTTTTTTACAATGTTTACTTAATGATAAATTCTGGAGGAAGAGATAGCAGTACGTACTCGACAAGTGTCTCTTTATCTGACTGTATCGAAGCTCGAAATAAAGTGAAATTTTCATTAAACGAAACCGTTACTCAAGTGGAATGTGATTTTAAAAGAAACGAAATTTTATTATTTTACGACCGACTTGGTTGATCTGATCAGTTCGAGGCGTAGAGTGTGTGAATGGAAGGTTTGGTATTTTTATGGAAATATGAAGGTTGGATATGAGGTGGAGGAGAGGAGAGGGACTGAACGAAAGTAGGAAATCGATGGGAGCGATTTTCTGTATGCTGAATTCTCTTTGCTCGAATGTGCCTTTGCAGACGACATGTCCTATCGTTACGCGCCGTCGACCCAGCGACAAGGACCAAACGGAGAAATATTCATCATAACTGAAGAAAGACTCAGGGAAATAAGATCTGAATTCATGTACTGGTTTTTCGACAAAGGAGGCGACGACGACAACGGCGACTACCAGATACATATTCATCATTCGAATCCTCAAGTTCATAAAAATTTCAATTTCCAACTACCCTTCTTCGGATTTCGATTTAACTACACGAGAGTAAGCATGGCGCCTGCCAAGCCCGACAATGCAACCATTGCGCGTTATTCTAATGAAAATTTGCCTAAATTAATGTTCAGGTATCGATGCACGGGTACTTGGAATTCAGCGATCCTCCGTCGCAATTTTCGTATCCTCTGAAATTCCCGAATAAAGACTGGCCCAAGAAAAACGATCCTTCTTTTATTGGCATTTTTTACAGCAAATGTCGTATCGGCGAGCTCAAACCGACCGATATTGATCGTCGAAGACCTGGAGTGTATTTCAGGTACGATAACAGTACACGAGTGATTTCATTAAAATTTGACGAGTCGAGCTTGTAAAATTACATGAAAATGATTTCAGAATGGAACGAGATTTGCAATCGAGAACCGATCAATTTGGAGTTGAAATGAGGGAAAGACTCATGTGGGATATTCGCGAAGGTGTCGTAGGCGCAGACACCTTTGTACCGAAACACTCTGCAATTGTGACCTGGAAAAATATGTCTTTCGCTGGAGGATTTGCTAACTCAATTTATGTGGTGAGTATGGAGGTAAGCTGACAGCTTGGGAAAAATCTGGCTTGACATTTTTTCATCATTTTAGACTAATACTTTCCAATTAATTTTGGCTACCGATGAAGTATACACGTACGCCATATTTAATTACGCCGAGATGCAATGGACTAGTCATACTGAAGCTGGAGGAGATACGACTTTGGGAGAAGGAGGTGTACCTGCCTATGTAAGTTTTCATTTTTCTTTTTAGGTATAATAAGGACAATTCATGAGTATTGAATTTTTTTCTCAAGGTTGGCTTCAACGCTGGAAATGGTACGAGAAGCTACGAATACTATCCGTATTCGCAGCGATCCACCATTCGAGATTTAGTCGGCCGAGGATGGGCCAATGGGTTCCCTGGAAGGCATATTTTCCGTATCGATGAAAATATCATGTTGGGAACTTGTAATAAAGATGCAGGTAATTGAAATGAAAAATTTAGAAAATAATTTTCGTACAATTTGAGATCAACAGCTACTTCGATTTGCAGCTGGAACCGCACTTCCGCTGGTTTTCGCTCCAGAAAGTGGGAATATGTTGGGAGGTACAATAATCAACATCACGGGACCATGCTTCGAACCGAATATGAAAGTCAGATGCAAGTAAGAGTACAAAAAATTCTATTTTATATCAGAATTAAAATTGATCAATTCATTGAATGATCTAAATTTAAAAATTGATCGATTTATTGAAAAATTGATCAAAAATCAAAAAACATATTCTCATGAAATCGAACATCGAAATTAAAAACTAATTGATGAATAAAAATTGAAAAATCGATCATCGATATCAAAAATTGAATTGATGAATCGAAATCGAAATTTTGGATTAATCGATCAATCGAAGTTGAAAGATGATTTTACATTTATCACAATCCAAAAAATAATCGATGCATTGTAATCGAAAAATCGATCATCGAAATCAAAAAAATTGATCGATGAATCGAAATAGAAAAATCGATCATCGAAACCAAAAAATTGATCATCGAAATCTAAAAATTGATCGATGAATTGAAATTGAAAAATCGATCATCGAAATCAAAACATTGATCGATGAATCGAAATTGAAAAATCGATTATCGAAATCTAAAAATTGATCGATAAATCAAAATTGAAAAATCGATTATCGAAATAAAAAAAAATGGCAAATTCAAAAATCGATTATCGAAATTTAAAAAATTGATCGATTTATTTTTATCGAAATGAAAAAATAATTTGATTAATCAAAATCGAAAAATGGACCATCGAAATAAAAAAAAAAAAGATCTACAAGCATGGATTAAATTTGGAAAATATTATGATCGATAGATTTGATACCGAAGAAGTCGTAGGCCGCGTGATTGATCGTAATCGAGCCGTTTGTGTTCAGCCTTTTTTGATGGTCGAAGGCTACGTCATTTTTGATATCGCCATAGGCGATGAAAAGTACAACTGGAAAGGCATGTTCTTCGTTGGTGAGTTGATCTTTCATCGTATTATACCCTTCTTTTTTTTAAATTACCTAATAATTGATAATTTTAATTTTTTTGCACAGAAACGCCAGCTACTGCCACAGAAAAAATTTCCATCGAGTCTGAAGCCATACATCGAACGAATTTGAGAGAAAACATCGTCATAACGTGGAATCGACGAAATTTAACTTCAAATTACGAAGCTCGCCTCAAATTATCGCTTTGGGGATACAAAGAAACAACCATTAGACCAGAGTTATTGTTCATTGATGTTCTCGAAGTAATTATCTATGCCCAGTTCGACGAATTATGTACCTAATTTAAGTCTACCTGGAAACTTCAACGACTGACTGTATGCTGAATTGCAGGATAATATCCCCAATACCGGAACTTACAATATTTACCCAGAAGTGTACGCGTCGCGTGATAATGGCTATTTAAAAGATTTGCAATTTGGCTTTTTACAAATTACCCTGACTGATCCGGGAAAATATTTCCAGTATGGAATTTCTCCGTAAGTGATGTGTGGGATTATAATTTTGTACAGTGTTTTGGTGGTAGTTTTGCGCCTTGATTTGATGTTTCTGCAATTTGAATCACACAAAGGTGAATAGGTTTGCCAAGAAATATGTCAGAAATTATTTCGTATTTCAGAGTTCTGTGGAGTAAACCTATCCCATTAGGATGGTACTTCGCACCTCAGTGGGAACGAGAATATGGAGAAAGATGGCCTATGCAACTCTGTGATAATTGGATTAAAAATGACAGATTTTTGAAAAATTTCGCTGCCGAAGTAAGGCTCTGAAAAATATGTATTTTGAAAAATTGTATGTAACAGATTATGGAGTCTATTTCTAATTTTATTATTTTTTCTCAGATACCTCAGTGTCCTTGCGTTCTAGAGCAAGCTTTGGCCGATAAAGGACGCTACCTGCCAGACTACGACTGTGATATCGTATCCAATCCTAGCTGTTTTTACAATAAAGGAGCACGTCATTGTGTGAGAACCGGAGCTCCCAGGTGAACGAAATAATTTTTACGAAATATAAAGTTTCAACTCTTCCATCGATAGTTTCTAATTTGGAATTACCCATTTTTTTACAGCTTGGAAGGTTCTGAGCAACAATGCTGCTACGACAAAAACAACTACCTCATGTTGACGTACGACCAACAATGGGGCTCGAAACCACGACGATCTCATAATCTAGGATACTTACCATGGAACGAGGCGAACAAAGTAAATATCTAAACCACCCGTCAATTTTTTCCTCCACTTTAGCTCTAATATAATCTTTGACATATTACAGGTTCCTACTTTATCTCAGTGGTTCCACGACGTCAATCCATTTTACAGCTGTTGCTTTTGGCAAGAAGAACAATCGGTGGGTTGCGAAACGTTCAGATTCGAGAGACGTCCCACTCAGGATTGCATCGCTTACCAGTCACCCTACGTCGGTGGGTTGGAATCTTTTGAAAATATCTGTATTTTCTGTAACGAAGAAAAATTGCATAATTTTATCGCCGCGTTTTACAGCTACGGTATTCGGGGACCCTCATTTTATCACATTTGACGACGTAGATTACACATTCAACGGTAAAGGTGAATTTGTTCTCGTGCATACTGATACCGATAAACATAAATTGGACGTGCAAGGTCGATTCGAGCAAGTCGATAATAATATCTATGGACCGGTGATGGCCACAAGATTAACCTCAGTTGTGGGTAGGTAGAAAATATGGAAATTGAGAATTTTCACGATAAATGATTTATATTTAAATTGAATTTTTTTTCGACAGCTCGTGACAATGCTTCTGCTGTAATTGAAGTTCGACTAAGACCACAAGAAGCCCAATGGAGGTACAGGTTGGATATTCTGGCCGATGGAAAACGAGTGTACTTCGATAGGACGTCCCTAAAATTACAACATTTTCACGGTAGGTATCTGTTTCGAGAAAAATTAATTTGAAATTTTCTCACAGTGCTGTTTTGTCATTATGATTTTTTTTTTTATTTTAGGCGTCACTGTGTATACTCCTATGTACGTTTTGAACCAGTCTGAAGTAATCATCATGTTCGAATCGGGAGTAGGAGTCGAAGTTTTGGAGAATAAAGGCTCCATGAGTGCACGAGTCTACCTGCCTTGGAAATTCATCGTAATATTTTTTTTTCTTAATTTATACTTTATATTATAGTGCATTATTTTTTTATTTATAAATTATTTTCCCCCCAGAACCAAACTAAAGGTCTATTAGGAACATGGAATTTTGATCCTTTCGATGATTTCACCTTACCTGATGGCACCATACTGAATATAAACAGAGGAGACTTCCGCAGCGTTCACGAAAATTTCGGAATGTATTGTAAGTTCAAACAAAACAAATTGAATAATTTTTTGAGGAGGAAAAGAGTGTTTTAGGGATTTCTCTGTAGGTTCCTATAGATACTTGATCTCTTGGAAGTATTTTTCTCATTCGTGTGTAAACATTTTGCAGGGATTTTAGAAGATAGATACGAAAGATACAAAGGAGGAGCGTTATTTTATCGGGAGTATGGACGAACCGCCAGTTACTACGCTAATCGAACTTTCGTCGCCGAATACGGAAGATCTCCCGACGAAATAATTCCATTAAACAGGTAATTTTTGAAAAAAAAAAAAAAAATAGACATCAATTCCGATCAGGTTGGTACTAATTTTTGTATATTTGCAGAACTGAAGATATTCGAACGGCGAATAAAATATGCGGAGACTCGTATCAATGCAAATACGACTATTCGGTTTCTTTGAACGAAGAACTGGCCAAAAATACGCTCCAGTTTCAAGATTCGTTCGTAAATATAAAAACTAGGAATAAAGAAAGAGGTAAGAAATATTCTGCGAGGAAATTTTTCCAACCGAAATATAAAATTGATAATTGTTGCGAAATATTCTCGTAGTGATCACTTGCGGAGTATTGGAAACACCCAGATTCGGACGCAAAAGCAATTTCTTATTTACGCCCGGTACAAAGGTGACTTTCGAATGTAACCAAGATTTCGTACTGATCGGTGACCAAAGACGTACCTGCACTGCCGAAGGAAAATGGGACGTGCCCGAATACGGATACACGGAATGCCTTCGTACGTATACTTATGCTGTCTCTATAACACTCGTCACTCGATTTCGTATAAAACAGTGATGGAAAACTGAAACTATCACTGAAAGTTGAAAATTGGAAACAGAACTGAAACGTCCACACTTCGCACTGTCCACGCCAGTTCCAATTTTAATAATCTCGATTTTTGGCTTGAGGGGTTTGGTAAAAAATGAGGAAATTAAGGGGGAAAATTTTTTAAAAGATTTAATTTTGAAAAAATTCATATAAAATTGAAAAATGAATAAAAAAATATTATTTTAAAGAAAACACAAAAATATTTCTCCAGAAAAAAATTTGAAAAATTTGTGTGTATGAAAAAATATGAAAAAAATGCAAAAAAAATTTCTGTAAAAAAAATTATTTTTGAATAAAATGAAAAAAATTATTTATAAAATTTTAAAAAATGGAAAATCGATTTTCGATTTTCTTAAGAATAAAAATTAAGTGAAAATCAAAAAATTATTCAAAAAAAAATGAAAAAAATTGAGAAATTTTTTTTTTTTGGATTTAAAAAAATTGAAAAAAAAATGAAAAATTCCAGTGAGTAAAAAATTTTTGAATTTTAAAAATAGAAAATTTTTTCTAACTAGAAAATTTTGAAGGCGTAAGCTGAAACTGATAATTTCAGTTTTCCACCACTATTAAAAAAAAAAAAAATAACACCACACTGCTTGAACGCTTGAAAAACACCCCGTTTACGATACGATTTCAGGTCTATTAGAATACGAATCTCGTACCGCTTGGACCTCGATCCTGATCACCTCAATCGTGATAGTACCTATTTTAATATTATTCTGCTGCGTGCTAAACGTAGCCTACCGCAAAGGTCTAAAACAAGGCTCAGACCGATCGTGGAATTTCACCTCGACGCCGGCCATGCGCCGCAGATCCTCCATCCTAGCCCTAAGTACCCCTAACCTAACCGATACCGTTATACAAGACTCGCGTCTTCCCCGAACTCGCAGTATTCCGATTCTGCACAGCCAACGTGTAGACCCCGTCTTATCCCCCGGTCCCAGATTCCAATTCCCCAAAGGTAGCGTGGACAGTAGTCCATTAACCGAGTCAACCTCTAGTCCCGTTCGACTCGCCGCAGGAACGTCCCCGAAACGCAAGCGTCATTACGAAGGCGTCTACAGGACTAATGAGCCTTTACCTGGTAAACCTCTAATTGAATTCGAAGATAAGGTTTGGGATCTAGACGACGAATATAACGACGCCAACGAGCGAGTACGTAGGTTGTTGGACGAACAACAATACAACGACGGCGTTCGCCGGTCGGCGGCTCGTTATTATGAAAATGCTCCGTTACAGTATGGTTCAAGAGTACAAGCCGATTTGGTCTAGTAAAAATAGGGTGTTTGTTTAGCCGAATTACATACGTACTTATCTGATAATATACTCATTTTGATGTTTGTTTTTATACTGTGTTCCCTATGCTTATCTCGTTTTCTTCTTTCTTTTTTTCTTTTTAAATATAGTACAGGCAAATTACAAAAAAAGTGGAAAAAATTCATAACAGCGCGTTTTTTGCGAAAATGTGTTCAAAACGGTCCCAATAGTTACCCCATAAAACCCAAGAGCTCCAAGTGCGGAGGAAAATTTTTTGGGGGGTGAAACATCCCCCTAAAATGAGTTTTTCCTCATTATTTTGAAAA
>FIZT01053748.1:0-13113 GCA_900065295.1 Paracoccus marginatus
CTTTTTTTTTAGGACAACCGCTAGAAATGTTCCTTAAGATGTCTCCTTCAAGAAAAAAAATGTCCCCGAGGATCGGCAGGGGGGTGCAGGACTTCTCTATGCTAGCTCCCCGACTAATACGAAGTTGGAATAATACCTCTGAAAACGTCAAAATGATTTTTTGAAATGAAAACTGAAAAAAAAAAATGTAAAAAAAAAACAAGTGGCTTTTTTATTAAAATTTTACAAAAGAAATTCTTGAATTTCAAAAATTGAATTTTCAAAACTCCTTTAGAAATTGAATAAAGAAAAACAAAAATTTAAAAAAAATTGTAAACAATGAATTTTTAAAAGAAAAAAAAATAAAAAGTTCTCAATACGACAATTTTGAGCAATTTGGCAGTTTTCAATAAATTGACAGTTTTTTAGAATTTCCAATTTGGTTTAAATTGTTAAATTTTCAAAAAGTTTTGAATCGTTGATTGAAAAATTGTCAAATTTTCTAAAGTTGTTGAATTGTCCAAAAAAGTAAAATTTTTCAGAAATGACAAATTTTTCAAAATTTTCAAAATTACCAAACGTGTCGAAACTATCAATTTTTTTGAAATTTTGAAAATTTTCAACATCAACATTTTTCCATGAATGACAATTTTCCTAAAATTTTCCTATTGTCCAAAATCATCAAACTTTTTAGAACTCGTTAAATTTTCCAAAACTGTCAAATTTTTGAAAATTTCTCAATGTTGTTCAGAATGTAAAATTTTATTTTTTCAAAATTTTGAAATTCTGTAGCACTACTTACCTAACAATTTTCCTAAAATCTCCATATTGTTCATAATTGTTGAACTTTTTAAAACTTTCAAAATTTTCAAAATTGTCAAATTTTCCAAAATTGCTGAATTGTTCAAAATAATAAAAATTTCAAGATTGTCAAATTTCTCAAAATTGAAAATTTTTCCAAAACTGTCAAAATTTTCAAAATTGTGTAATGTGTCAAAACTATCGATTTTTTCAAAATTATGAAATTCTTTTAAAAATTAGGTTTCCCTGTTTCTTTAAAAAATTCAACTATTGTAATTCTGCACTAGCACTCCATTATCAGATTCAGACCCTGTGATAGTAGGTACATATTCTCATGCATATTTTTAAAAATCAAATTGAGTCAGTAGATACAGTATGTACGCAACATAGCGATATACATATTTCACATTTTATTGATCCGAAGTATCTATAAAATTCACTGGTTCTTGTGATTCTCGTAGTGGTTCGATCTGTATCTTTTTTCCATTCTAAAATCACACACGAATGCGATTCCCATTACGAGAAAATTTCTCCAACTATTACTTGATTATTTATTAATTTAGTCGGACAAAATAATCTTCTATTACCCCGTGCGCATCATTAGCGTCATTTTCGTCTTGGCTCGCGGTAGATTCGTCGTGCTGATTTCCATCATCCTTAATCTGCGTCGATTTAGGTTCGCTGACGAACGATACCGCACTGTCCAACCATCTAAAGAAGCGTAGACATAAACTTACATTGGCGTAGGTAGGCATTGTATGCACCTATGTAGGAATTTTATTCGACGTATTTCTTTGAAAATGTTGTGACGTAAATCGTCGCTTACTTTTGCTTTTTCGCGTACATCAAGAAGAAACCCAAGGTTAATGCGAGCGCAGAGCCAATAAGTATTATCTCAATTATTGACCACACGTGTTGATCAACCTTTGCTGTACCCGACAACATGGCAGTAACTGCTTCTATGCCTAAATTACTCGTAACTGCAGAAAATTGAAACGAAAATGTAAATTTTTAATTTTTGGCGGAAAAGTGTTTTTCAACTCATCCTACAAAGGAAGAGGCCTTTTTGTTGAGAGCGAAACTTTTTCATTCGAAATACCGCAACGCGTATTAGAGAGATTAATTTTATACTGCGTTTTTATCACGCCGTGAATGCTTATTATTTCAACTGCGTTGATTGAAATGAAATAAATTTCGCAGCCATGATCGTACACTTACGTTCATTCAAATCGGACACCAATCCTTTGGTCAAGTTGTTCAGCAGTTCTGCAGAATATTCGTTTCTCGGTGTAATGACGATTTGTACGAGGTACTCGGATACCTTCGACATGTACGCGTCGACTTTATACTTCAATTTTTCGGTTTCAGTTGTGAGAAATTTTTCCACAACTGATTCGAGCTTCTTGAAGACGAACGTTTCCTCGTCGAACGATACGGAGACGCGGGCACCTGCGAAGAGACCGTACGATGAAGACTAGTAATTCCGATAACACATTCTACGCGTATGTAAGTATACTTATTATGTGAACGTGTACCGCAAATAGAGCAGCAATGTCCGATCGGCATGATGGGGTTCTCGCATGGTAGATTTTTCGGGCAATCGTCGACGACAAAAGCGCAAATCTCTTTCTTGTAGCCGACCGTACCGCATGTGCATCCGGTTCTGTCTTCGCAACTACGAAAGGCAGTAAGGTTGAACATGTCCACCAGCTCTACGTTCGATTTCGTGATGAAGTGTCGCATGAAGAACGCGTCTGCGAGTTGTCGCGATCTGTACGGGCGGTAATTAGACAGGAACTATGCGAACATTTCGATAAATATAATAATTATGCGTTAGTACGTTTGAATGAGGAGACGAGACGAGTCTGTTGATCGATAATGTCTCTCATACCTTGTTCCCGAACACGAAATAACTCAACTTGACCGGATTCGGTGGCAATATGACGAAGGTGCTGGTAGTATTGGGTACGTCGACTCCGTCATAGTCGCAAGGGACGCGCTCGATATGAGGTACAACTTCGCTGTTCTCCGAAGAAAACAAAAACAAAAAAGAGTAGGTGGATTTCCAGTTACGAGGATCCAGCCAAAATACACGGTCCATTTTTTTCACCAATTCTGTATTCACGAAATCAAAAGTACGTATGCGTTGAGAAATGATATCGGTGTGGGTCATCCGCTGGCCTTATTTTACGAAATGAACCCACTTTCGTCCACGCATTCACCCTCAACCGTGGTGTTGGCAAGTTCCGCGGAGGCTGGCGGTAACTTATCCAAAGGGTAGATGAGCTCGCAGAATTCGTCTCCCATTTTGGGTATGGCGACGGCGTGAGTCGTGCTGCTGTTGAACGTATAACTTCCGAGGGTCACGAACGTGTCCCAGTCGCGCGAACCTATGGTCACGTTGGTGTTCACTATCCAATCTCTGTGGGAGCACCGAGCGGATGCTAAAACAGTGGTGGTTCGGTGATCGCACAGTGTATCAGCGGGCATTGGTTGACTGACGGGGTCTAGGGAATGATGTTGCATTATGGTGCCGTCACTTACCCAAAAATGTGGTCAAAAGCATCGACTGCAGTAGCATTTTCATCCTATGGTATGCGACGTAAATATTCACTAGAAGATCGCTCGAAACAGCAAATTACTTACTCGTCTATCTTGCCACCGACCGTATAATCTACAACTTTGCCTGTTCGCAGCAAGGAACGCCCCTTCAGTTGATAAGGAAATGGTAGATCGGTAGACGTATTATGCTTACGTCACGTTGTGTCATCCATACGTATTTCTGCCGATTTTCATGCACGTGGCATTGGCGGATAATCAAAAAAAACGCGCGTTTTTTCCTAAAGGATTTCAAGATTCGAGGGTATCAAATGGTAGATATTGGTCTATTGAAAATTCCAATGCCAGATTCTGTTTCTGTGGTTCAAATTGCCCCATTTAGACGTTTTTCACGATCATTTAGGCAAAGCTATAAATTGGTGAAAATCGAATTTTTCAAGTTTTGCCAAAATTATTTTAGCTTCCTACGACTTCGGGAGGGGGGGGGGGAAAGAATTGCTGAACAACTTTTTTTTCAATTTTTTCAAAAAAATATATATATATCCAAGGGTATTATCGCCCATTAAGAATGGCGAATCGGCCCTGAGAACGGATTTTCAAATTTTCCAGTGAAAATTGGGTACTTATGGTCTAAAATCTTCGTGACCAAAATTTTAGCTCCCCTCTTAACCCCTTTTTAGTAGGGTAAAACATTGATTTTCCTTTAAAATTTCAATTTTTCGTAGTTTTCAATCGAATTTTTTCAAACTTGCGGGGCTGTTAGATACTATCAAGGGCTATAGGTATTTATAGAATTTTTTGAAAAATTTTTAGAGTATTTTTTCAAAGTCAAATGGACATTTTAAGAATTCTAAGGACCATTTTGGTAACCCCTGTCAGATGTGCACTTCTGAAAAAATATACAATGCGTACCTAGTCTAGATGTACAACATACATTATTTTCTGAATTTTTTGCAGGGGTGGAAGACTTTCAAAATAGAAAATACTGATTTCCCTCCTTTTCCGCCCTAAATGAGTCAATTTTGCTCAAATAAAAATTTCGATGCCAAATTCAGATTCTGCAAGTCAAATTACCCCCACCTAGACACTTCTCGCAATAATTTTGGCAAAATTAGGAATATTCGATTTTTTCTCTGTATTTTCCAAAAATTCAGAAAATCGAATTTTTCAAGTTTTGCCAAAATTATCGCGAAAAGCGTCTAGATGGGGGTAGTTTGGCCCGCAAAAACCGAATCTGGCATTAGAATTCCCATTCGACCGATATTTACCCTCCTACCTCGTCGATATACTTCCACTTCTTGGGGTACCAATTTAGTTTCGGAAACTTTGGGCAAAACAGTGACAAAGAAAATGTTGCAAGGGGTAAATTGACTCGCTGAACACGATTTCGTCATTAGTTTTTTTTGGCAGATGATGTTCAACCACCACTTACCGAAAATCAGACGATTTAAAGCTTCAAAAATTCTAAAAAGCGAATTTTGTAGAATAATAATTTTTGAAAAAAAACGAACGTAAGCACAAAAAGTAATACAAATTTTATTCAGTTTAATTTTTAAAAACAGAAGTATGTCAAAAGTTTAATATAAAAAAAAAAATGAAAATCATCGTCAAAAATGTGGAGAAATTCTGAAGTCAAATTTTCAAATTGGTATAAATATAATTATTCAAGTTGATTTTTATAAAAATGTGATAACCGAGCTCTTGAAAAAATTGCAGGTCATGTTTTAGAAAATGAAAGAAATTTGAGTTTTCTAACTCGAAGGTCAAGTCACATTTTGGGTGTTTGGGGGTGGGGGGTTGAAAAAATAATTTAAGAATGTCAATTGGTACGAACCTAGTAAAATTTTCAGCAAAATCAAAACGTCATTCTTTAAATTTCAAAATTCATTATTTTGTGAGAATCTTAATAAGTATCTGCTTAGGTAGGTACTTACTTCGACGCTGAAAATTTCTAAAAAAAATTTTTAAAAACTCGAAAAAAGAAATTTGTGAGGAATTGCCATTTTAAAACTTGAAGAGTTGAATTTTTGAAAAAATTTTCGTACAATTTTTTCAAAAAATTTGGCAGTTGAATTTAAAAAAATGAATAGGAAAGGAAAAATTTATCAAAAAAATAAAAAAATCAAAGAAAATTCATAAGTTGCATTATTATTGTTAGAAAAAAAAATTACAAGTTGAATTTTTGGAAAATTGTGTAAGGCAAATGAAATGACACAAAAGTTGTATTTGAAAAGAAAGAAAAAAGCGAAAGTCGAGGTAAGTTGCCTCTTTTTTTAAAAAAGAAATTCAACTATTGTAGATTTGTAGTAGCACTGCCTTATGGTAGTAGATATTTTCATGCACATTCTTGGAAAATACTCGTATAAGAATCAAATTAACTCAATATCTTCACAACATAACGATTTATTTCATATTTATTAATCTGAAGTATCTATAAAATTGACTGGTTGTTGTAACTCTGGCAGCGGTTCGATCTCTATCTTATTCCCATTCTGAAATCACACACAAACACAATTCCCATTACGAGAAAATGTCTCCAACTATTATCTATTATTAATTAGTCTGACAAAATAATCTTCTACATATTACCTCGTACGCATCATTTACCTCATTTTCGTCTTTCTTCGCGGCCGCACACTCCTCGTGTTGGGTTTCATCTTCCTTAATTTGCGCCGATTTGAATTCGCTAACGAACGAAAGCGTGCTGTCGAACCATCTAAAGAAACGTAAAAGCGAATTCATATTGTCGCGGGCAGGCATTGTGTAGGCATTTTATTCGACATATTATTCTTTTGAAAATGTTGCGATTCAATGACTGCTTACTTTTGCTTTTTCGCGTACACCAGGAAGAAACCGAAGGTTAATGCGAGCGCCGAGCTTATAAGAATTATCCCAATTATTGACCATACGCGTTGATCAGACTTCGCTCTACCCGAAGTTATGGCATAACATCCGGATGTGCCTAAATTACTAGCTGCAGAAAATTGAAACTCGTGCTGATTAGTGGTTGAAAATGGATGTAAATTTTATATAATTTCGACCGAAAAGTGTATTTCAATTCATCGTACTCTCTGAATTATTGGAATCAGTGAAAATCACTGACAAAAAAGGTCAGAATTGCAGCATAGGCAAATCAGTAAAAAAAAAAAACATTGAAAATTCATCGAAATTTCAGCGATTTTTTCACCGATTTGCCTGCGCTGAAATTCTGGCTTTTCCCGCGCTGGGTTTCGCCGATTCCATGATTCCAGCTGAGAGGGTAAAATGGAAGAGGCTTTCTTACTCTGCGCGAAACTTTTCACGTTTTTATTACCTACGTCTTGGATGCTTAGGTACTCTTTCCACTGCGTCGAGTGAAATGAAATTAATTTCGCAGCCATGATCGTATACCTACCTTTACTCAAATAGGACGCCAATCCTTCGGCCAAGTCGTTGAGCAATTCTGCAGAATATTCGTTTTGCGGTAACATGACGATTTGCACGCGATACTCGGTTACCTTCGACATATACATGTCGACTTCGTACTTCAATTTCTCGCTTTCGGTGGTGAGAAATTTTTTCACAACTTGTTCGAGCTTCTTGTAGACGAACGTTTCCTCGTCGAACCATACGGAGACACGAGCACCTACGAAGACACCGCGATGAAGATGGATAATTCAGATAACGCGTTCTCGGTTCTACTGTCTACACTTTCGTATAGGTATATGTGGACGTACCGCAAATAGAGCAGCAATGTCCGGTGGGCTTGATGGGGTCCTCGCACGGTAGATTTTTCGGGCAATCGTCGACGACAAATGCGCAAATCTCTTTCTTGTAGCCGGCAGTGCCGCATGTGCATCCGGTTCTATCGTCGCAGCCCTGAAATTCGGTGATGTTGAACATGTCGGCCAGGTCTGCGTTCGATTTCGTGATAAAGTGCCGCATGAAGTACTCGTTGTTGACTCTTTTCGTCGACGAGGAGGAAAACAGGTACTGCGAACAATTCGATAAGTACTTAGATATGTAGCTACATACGTACGTATGTGGGTAACTAACTGATGAACGAGACGAGTGTGTTGATCGATAATGTTGCTCATACCGTTTTCCCGAATCTGAAATAACTCAATTTGACCGGATTCGGTGGTAATATGACGAATGTGCTGGTAGTATTGGGTATTAGGACTCCGTCATAGTCGCAAGGGACGCGCTCTATGTGTGGTACAACTTCGCTGGTCTGCGGAGAAAACGTATACGGATAATCGTAGACGGAATTCCAGTTACGCGGATCCAGCCAAAATACACGGTCCATTTTCTTCACCAATTCTGTACGTACATATACGTTGAGAAATGTTATCGGTGGACTCGGTTCGCTGGCCTTATTTTATGAAATGTGAGCTTACCTTCGTCGACGCATTCACCCTCGTCTGTGGTGTTGGCAAGATCCACCGAAGCTGGCGGTAACTTATCCAGCGGGTAGATGAACTCGCAAAATTCGTCCTCCGGTGCGTCTCCCATTTTGGGCATGGCGACGGCATGAGTCATGCTGCCGTTGAACGTGTAACTTCCAATGGTCACCAACGAGTCCCAGTAACGCGAGCCTACGGTCACTTTGGTGTTCACTATCCATGTTCTAAAGGTGGAGCACTGAACGGAGGCTAAAACAGGGGAGGTTTGGTGATCGCACAGCACTTCGGAAGAGAAGGCAAGTATTTTTGTTGCGCCGTCGTTTTCACTTACCCGAAATTATGGCCAAAAGCATCGATTCGAGTAGCATTTTCGCCCAAGAAGTGTGACACGTATTCAACTTCACAAAACGATCACTCGAAACATTGAATTACTCGTCTATCTCGACAGTGGCCACATAATCTGTATACGTTTGTCTGCTGGCAGCTAGGAGGAACGCCCCTTGTTGATAATGAAATCATCGAAAGACGTGATTGTTGTGTTTGCGTTGTATCGACGATGATAACGCCGAAAAATAATTCCCATTCAATATTCGTCGTCGAGTCTTGTGGTTTGGTCGTAAAGTTCTGCGTGAAATTTTTTTCTCGCTTGTGCGTTCGAAGTGGGAAATGCAGTTTGAACAATATTTGAAAAAATCTTACGAGTCGAACCAAACCTGGCATTTTTAATGATAAAATTTTAAAAATTTCAAATTCCGCCAAAATTTGGCAAATCTTTCAAATCCGAACCCGTCAATTTTTAATGAAATTTTGAGTCATTCTTGAACGTAATTTTTGAAAAAGCAATGATTTTGATCAAAATTATCTTAGCTTTCTGAGTTCATTTTTGATCTGAAAAGAAATCCATTTTGAAATCTATTTGCGAAATAAATTTTGAGCCAAATTTCAGAAAGTCCACTTTTGATGAAATTTCAAATTAATTTTGAAAAATTCAATTTCGAACAAAATCTAAAAAAATATTTCAATCTATTTTCTTTGATAAAAGTTTTGAAAAATTCAATCTGAGTTCATTTTTGATCTGAAAAGAAATCCATTTTGAAATCTATTTGCGAAATAAATTTTGAGCCAAATTTCAGAAAATCCACTTTTGATAAAATTTCAAATTAATTTTGAAAAATTCAATTTCGAACAAAATTTTAAAAAATATTTCAATCTATTTTCTTTGATAAAAGTTTTGAAAAATTCAATTTTAATCATTTTCGTTTCAAAGTTTTCAAAAATTTTTCATTAAAATTTTGAAAATTTCAAATTTAAACAAAATAATTTCAGAAAATTTGGGATCGAAAGCTTGATCTATTTTTTCAAACCAATTTTCGATAAAAATTTTGAAAAATTTTGAAAAATTCGATTTTGAACAGAATTTCAAGGAGTTTTTAAAACTCATTTTTAAAACTTTCAATTTCAAAAAATTCAATGCTGATTATTTTTTTTAGTTAGTTTTCGATTTCTGTTTTTGAAAATTTGATTTCAAAATAAATTTCAAAAAATTCATTGCTGAGCAATATTTTCAGTAAATGGGATTGGAAAAAAATTGAATCTCAATCAATTTTTTTCTGACCAATTTCCGAAAAAAATCGAATCTGATTAAAATTATGGGAAATTTAATTTTGAGCAAGAATTTTAGAAAAATAGATTTTGGAAAAGTGATCAATCTTGTTCAATTTTTTTCCGACCCATTTTTTATCAAAATTTTTTAAATTTAATTTTGGTAAACATTTTAATAAATCCCATTTTGAAGAAAGTGTTTTAAAATATTTAGTTTCGACCAATTTTTTTTTCAGCTTCATGTCGGATTTAGTTTCGAATGAAACTTCAAAAAAATCAATTTTGAACAAAATCGTTGAAAATTGATGTGTGGTAAATTTTTCTTGCTCATTTTTGATCAACGTTTGAAAAAAAATGATACATTTCAAAAAATTGAATTGGGATAATTTTTAACAATTTTTTAAAACTCTCACTTCCGATTTCAATTTTTCAAAATTTTATTTTAAAAAAATCTTCAAAAAATTAAATTTTAGATCTAGTTTTGAATTTTAATCACTTTTTTCAACTTATTTAAAATGTTTTAAAATTGAGTTTTGGTGAAAATTTGAAGAATTCAATTTTGAACCTTTCAGAAAAAAATGGAATTAATTTGGAGCAAAATTTCAAAAAATTGAATTTTCATAAATTTTTCCTTTTTGATAAAAATTTTGAAATATTCAATTTTGAGTACTCGCCTCGGCGGTACATATACCTAATTACCTACTAAAATTGGAACGATGCCCAATGCACGGAAGTCGACATTTTACATAATCCCTGATCTACTTCAATTTTGAAATTTTTTTTTGATGAAACTTTGAAAGATCAATTTCTGAGGAAATTTCGAGTCAAATTTGAAAAAACTGATTTTGAACGAAATTCCAAAAAAATTTAGAAATGATCTTGGAAAAATTTCGGAAAATTTCATTTTTACCAAAATTCGAAAATTCAGTTATCATCATCTTTGACCTGATTCCATTAGTTCGCATTTTGAGTAAAAAGAGTACCTAACAAAAAAAGAAGCACAATACGTGTGTGGAAACGAGAGGACACGATACCTATGTGCGAAAACCATGTGGAGAGATATGTTTTTTGATGTATTTCCTTTCGCCTTTCCTCCAGCAATCGTTTGTATTCGCTTTACAATAACGTAGTAGCCTACAGTAGGTGTACTACGGGTATAAAAGTCGTATACATTTTTAAATTCAATTTTGTATCTTATAAATGTTTCACATATCTCTCCCATATCTACACCCACCGTACACGTAGCATACATACGTAGTAGGTATATGTAAGTAGAAGTACTCAAAAAGCCAAAAAAAAAAAAAAAAAACACTACAAGGTGGGATGCATCGAGTACTCGTTTGCGGTATACGCAGCTTCTCTTGTCGTAGACTTAACATTATATGTGTATTATTTCCCGAGAGAATTTAGACAAGGTCTCGTCTATTCGGTTGTACGCTATACTCCAGTACGTATAAGTCGCTAGAGTAGGATTTGTTTTCATTTTTATGGCTATTTCGCGTGACAGCTAAGACCGCACACTATTTCCCTTCGGATAGCAGACGTCGCACAGCGCAGCGTCTGCAGTATTGTGCCTTGGTTATTCTGTACGTATACGTACAGGGTTTTCGCTTCATATCTTTTTCTCGTTTTTATGTATTTTTGGCGGCGGTATGTGTGTGTGTCTCTTGTGAGCGGCGCGCGGAGCTTTGTTATATACTTGGCGATACGATACTCAGATACTGCACGTTGTTGGTGTTTATGATAACTGCGTGAAATTTAAATTGAAAATTATGGCCGACTTTTTAACGCGCTTAGCTTATACAGAGCGGATAGGCCTACGTACAGGTTTTAGTAAGAGATTAGTCGCAATAGTCAGCGAGCTGCGAGTGTTATTTCGGTTGTAGAGTGATCAGGCTGCAAGAGCTGATTCTTTCAGTTTTTTTTTCTTCAAATCTCTGCTGCGATTGGATTTCTCTTGAGTTGAAAATTAGAAAAAAAAAAAAATTAATTGAAAATCTATTATTTATTCCAAAAATATAAAAATTGTAGAATTTCTGCCCGAACAAGATCACTTTATTTTTTCGTTATGGTTTTCCTTCACGAACCCGTATTTCAACATCTCGATCAGTTTTTTGATTCTCGAGTTCATTCGTGCTGCCATCGCCCTCCTCGGATTGGATTCCCCTAAAATCGTCGCTCCTACTCTTCGAGCTCGAGGCACCTTCGCTACTTTTCTCGTATTCTTTTTCTTTCACGCGTTTGATTTCATTCACAACCGAACCTCTCAAATTTCTCGACGAGCTACCGCCGCCTGTCTTTTCATAAACTGGAAACCTATACAAGTCGAACAAGCTACTTCCGAAGGTCTTGTCTCGAGACATGTTGAATTTCGATATCAGTTCGTCGAAAGGTTCGCAGCAGTAAACATTAGCGTAGTTTGGACCGTCTTTCGGAGTTAGATCTTCGTCTCGTATCCAATCCCATCCAAGTTTGGTGCACAGATCTTCTTGCTGAGGACATATTCGATTGGTTTGGCCAAAGTTGGGATCGTTATCGATGACTATCAGGATGGCGAGATGACAGATCGGGTTTTGTGCATTGCACTCAGGGACCTTGTATCGAATTAAGTGATGGATTTTGTTGGGTACCGGGATTTTGTTTCCTTCGCTGTGTACGTAAAGTGGCTGAGGGTCTCGGCCATTTGTTCTGGGTAAGAGCAGCGGGTCGTCGATCAAGATGGCGATGTCGAGATTGTCTCTGAGTACCTGCAGGTGCGTAGAATGGAGTGATTGAAATATTTCGTGTTGAGTGACACGAAGAATTGTTGGTTTATTAATTAGGTATATGAAAAATCCAAAAATTGATTCGTTCAAGAATCATTGAAGAAGATATCAAAAAATCGATAGTCGACTTATTTGAAGGAAAAACGATAATTTGTTTGTTGAAGAATGAAATCGATTATCGACGTAAATCGATGATCGATTCATTTGGAAATCGATCGATTATCATTCAGATGAAATTTTCTGCAATTTATTTTTTTGAGAAGGGATTTGGGAAAAAATATCATCTCTTGAAAATCGATAATCGATTTATGTTTTAAAAATTCGATGGT
This sequence comes from Paracoccus marginatus, assembly GCA_900065295.1. Taxonomy (NCBI): domain Eukaryota; kingdom Metazoa; phylum Arthropoda; class Insecta; order Hemiptera; family Pseudococcidae; genus Paracoccus; species Paracoccus marginatus. Next base: position 12,421 of record FIZT01053748.1, read on the forward strand.
CGATTATCGTTTCATTTTGTTGAAAAAATCAATAATCGATTTACTTCGAAAAATCGATAAAATCGATTGCTTCGGAAATTCGAGTATCGATTTATTTAAAAAAAATTTGATTTTCGATTATATGCTTGAAAAATTCGATTATCGATTTTTCTGCTGAGAAAAAAAAAGCGATTCTATTATTCGACAAAAGTCGATTATCGTCAGTTGAGTTGATTTGTCAGTGAAAAAAATTCGAGAAAAATCGAATTAATTTCAAACTTCAAAATCGATGATCGATCACTGAGATTTCGAATGTTGTACGGTACTATCTATTGTATGTATGATGCTTCCCTAGTCCTTACGCGTGTCATCGTTTGCAAAAACACGACCGAATTTTCCAAAACTCGTTGCGATAAATCTATCCAAACGGGGACCGTAGTCAAATGCGAACACGAACTGGGTGCCAATGAATCGTAGCTTATTTGGTTGGCCGGTATCAGCTGCCATTTTGTTAGACATCGCCGAATTTGCGGCCGGCATTGGAAATCATTCGTCGACAACGACGACATATTCACATGCTTAAATATTTTCTGTTCATTTTCCTGCACAAAACGCAATATTATTATTTTAATTCGTGAAAATTAGGCCTCTTACACCTACTCTCTTAATTTGAATCAGTCAAAATTCACTGATTAAAAAGGCAAAACTGAGTCA
>FIZT01053750.1:0-19302 GCA_900065295.1 Paracoccus marginatus
TTTTTTTTTTCGTTTTTTGGTCTCAAAATTTTCTTCTAGTGTAGGGGAAAATTTTGAGACCAAAAAACGAAAAAAAAAAATTACATGTAAGGGCCCTTTCTTCAGCAGCCTCCAATTTGACTTATACTGTTAATACTTAACACGGGAAGTTGACTTATACTGTTAATACTTGTGTCTCTTCAGATGAAATAATACGAATCTGTAGGTGATCAATATAAAATAATAACGCAATATTTATTTTCAAATGAATATAAAATAATATGACCAACATATCACATAAGTAAGGCAAGTATATAGAATAAATAACAGAATAAGAATATCTAACATTCAAACATAATGAAGAATATCACATGAGAAAAATATTACTGTATTATGATTCAGAATACACCAAACAAAAATAATCGAGAATATCATCAGATCAATCATCCCAATCATTAGAAACATCGTCATCTGTTTCTGATTCATCAGGAGGAGATGGTGGTATCAGTGAAGACATACGATCTATCAAACTGGTATTTTTCGTATTCTCTTTAACTTGCCCAGAAATGCCCTTTCGTCTAAGAGCCAACTTGGCATACAAATCAGCCATGAACTCATTTTCTTTTGACCCGCTTGGTTTAGCTACTGGTTCATTTTCAGCATGCGATACACGGCGAAGATTCGCTTTGTCTTTACCACCAGCATTACGTATAGCTGCCATCAAATTGGCATGCCCATCTAAACCAGATGTGCTTGGTTTAGGAGCAGAACTTTCGGTTTTTTCATTCACTTTTGGTAGATTTGGCGCTGCCGGTGGCGGCGTTGAAATTGGTGGAGGCGGTGGCGGAGGTGGTGGCGGAGGAGGAGGAGGCGGCGAAAGTTGGCTTGTTGATGAAGCATCGACTCTGCTAGGAGCCTCCGGAATTAATACAGGTTCAGCTTTTGGCACCGGAGTAACATCTGATGCATCCAAATTATCAACAGGTTCTCTTATTTCTCCTCTGGAGAGTACTGGTTCGATGGTATCTGGTTTTTGTTTAGATGGAGCGATGGATGTTTCTGAGGTAAAACTAAACTTGAGATTATCTGCGATTCCCGGTAAATCTGGCAAGTCAACAGGAACATCGATGGTAGGAACCTCTTTATAAGCTGGAGTATAAAACGAATCGAAATATTCGGTGTTTTGAAACGCGTAGTCGTTAAGTATGGAGTTAGGCGCAGCGGCTATACTTGTGGTTGGATTATTTTCTTCAATAACTGGCGATGATATAGCATCCACTGATAATGGATCACGCATTACGTATTTACTGTAAATATTCTCCGACGTATTGAATAAAAGCAACGAGCTGACGTCTTCAATGTCATTCGGTACCGGACCCAGTCCTTGCTCGAGGATTATTTCTTCATATTTTGGAAACATTTCCGCATTATTTTTCAAATGATAAAATTTAAGCGTGCTGGAAGATTTGTTGTACTTCGCGTTTTGGTGTTTATCGCTAATCGGTACTTTCTCACTTTCAGGAAGATCGCGTAGATCCATTCGGAATAGCGTATCGTAATCATCATCCTTGGTTGGAAATTTATTATGCGAATAAACAGTTGTGGCGACATTGCTACCTGCTAGTTGGTCTACCTTGGCAGCCACGACTTCGCTTCTTTTTTGCAAATCAGATAGATGATTTCGAAATCTGTCGATGTTGTTTTCGATCTGCTGAAATACATCTGTCGTTATTGAATCGATATTTCGTAACGCTGTAGCTATTTGAATAATAGTTTCTTCAGGACGCAGTCCGTATGGAATTATCGGGATGGTTATACGATTTTCTGACATCACGAACTTACACGGAAATATTATGTAGAACAGGTTAGCGGAAATTTACGTTGAAAATCATTTTTGAAACGCATAAGTTAATAAAAGAGTATACCAACGAACAATTTTAAAAATTTTCTGACAAGACAATTAAGTTTACGAAACTGATGAAAGTGTGTTTTTTTTTTTTGAACTGATAAGAATGATTAGGAAATGAGTTGTTTTGACTGTCATGCGCGGACGACGACGCGATGTAAGTGTAACCAATGCATGCCAAAAAATGGGACCCAACCCAATCAAGAGTTGTTTTTTGATGGTTTTCCGGGGTTTCCCTGCAAAATTATAATCTCCTGCTGAACCTAAAATTCTGCCTAATTATCTACATTCTACTTAATTCAAAAAAATTCAAAATTATTTTTTCTTCAAATGAAACCATGCGTAACTAGTAGAACAATCTCAGGTTCTGGCTATCGTAGTTTCTACGTTTTCCATTATTATATCTTTATTTTATTCGTCCCATAGGTACAGCGAAACGAATAAAGCGCAGTTCATTAGATACTTGTAACTAGGTTTATATTGTATTACATTCTCACGAGAAAAGTAATTTAGTATGGAAAATGCAATAAACCAGCAACCTCCGATAGTCCGATATAATGTATAGTAGGTGATTCCGTTGAAGAGTTTGAGTTTCTAATTCTCAGATGAAAATTTACCTACCAAATTTTACTTACATACTAAATCACGGGGCACAAGTCGATTATTAAAAAAAATTATACCAGACTACGACCAGCTTACGATTTTTATTTTTAAAAGCTATTATCTTCGTAATGAATTTCCGAAGTAGTTTGTCGACAATTTTTCCTGCACTTGCAAAATAGGCAACATAAATTACACCTATATTTGAAGCAACCATAAATAAATTAAGTATTCGTCAGTTGGTTTTCAGATTAAAAATTATTCGAAAAAACTTGAAAAGTAAAAGTAATGGAAGAAATGTTATAAAAAATAAAAGTCATTTTGTTAAAAATCCTTGTCACTTTTTTAATGAAAACTCATCACCTAGCTATACGATCTCATCTCAGAGTAAAATATAATTTGATATGTGTTACGTATGTCCAAAATGCTCAAAAATTTAATTTAACCTCGTTAAAGCTGAAAGAGCTTATTAAGTTCAGCATTTGATAGGTTCATATATCTTTCTCAGTGGGAAGGCCTTGGCAGTTATGCGTCATGCCGCCCATTACGTTTTACATCAACGACAAGTTTTCTCTTCATTTAGTGTCGTCGGAAAAGCACGTGGAAAATGAAGTAATTTATGGTGTAACAAAGCAAACGCGTAAAAATTATTTTTAAGGTGAGTGGCTTTTATGGAAACGTCGCGTTAATTTTTGTAAAACGAGTGTTAAGTATTTTTTAATTTTGATTTTTTCTCAAAGATGAACGATCCGGAGAAAAAACGATTATCCTTCACCCTATCGGTGCCAAAAACTTCCGAAAAGCAAGTCAAGGTAAGCAAATGGCTTTCTGTTTGATGCATGTATATTTTCATTCATGAACACGGCTTGCTAAAGATTATTTCACGCGTATTTTTTCTATAGAGGCACAGCATCCATGGCATTACAGAAGAAATAGATATCGTAAAACCTCACCAAGAAATTGGTCATTTATCCGCATCAGAAAAATTATATCTTCTCGCAGTCGAAAGAGGAGATGTGACTACAGTACATAAGTAAATATCTGCTATTCCGATGATATTTTCGTGCCCCCTCCCCCCCACCTATCATAAGACAGCATTCATGTGTTACATTGTGAAAATTTCCAGTTTTTTGATGCAAAACAAAGCCGATGAAATTTTAGGCAAACCACAACACGAACGAACTTTGAATGTAAATTGTACAGACCCGCTGGGAAGATCGGCTATATTTATGGCAATTGATAATGAAAATTATGAAATGTTGAAATTGCTCGTCGACCATAATGTCGAAACGAAAGATGCACTTTTGTATGCTATTTCTGAAGAATTCGTCGAAGCTGTCGAACTCCTCTTAAATCATGTAGAAAAAAATCGTAAACCTGGAGACCCTCACGTAAGTAACTAGTAGGTGTAGGTATAGTTTATTTATTAGTGTTGTTGAAAAAAATCATTCCGGTCAAGTTTAAACGAGAGTGAAGCATAATTAAATTGACAATTGTAATTTTATCGACTTTCGGCCATAAAAATTAACACATAGGTGCCCAATTGTCCACGTAAAGGGAAATACCCAAATACCCGTTGACTCGGACTCGTTTTTTTATTTTATTTTTTATAAGTTTAATCTAAAACGAGAATATTAATACGAACTAATTACGTTAATAGCTCGACGAAAATGCATCTTACTTTTGTTTTCGTTCACACAACGGCGGACACGATCCAAAACATACCTGGATAATTTTACTTTGTTTATTAAGGGCGTGGTCAAAAATTCAGCGCTTAAATTTTTTATAAAAATATGCATAATAAGTATGAAAAATGTTGAAGAACTTTTTAATAGCTCACAAACGTATTCAAAATTATTATAGCTTCAACGAGACGTCATAATGCCTATATAAATACACAGGGTAGGTACATACGTGCGATACTCGGAATTCGCAATATTGTGTAAGTACATAGATACAGGTAGGTCTAGGTATACAGTACCTAAAATTTCCCGGTGTAAATTATAACATTTAATTCTCGCAAAAGCGTGACGATGGTTTAGCAAAGTTTCTACGCCTATGGAGCATGTTTTCGTCATTTATGTAGGTAACAAACTTTCATATGTTATCCCCCGCAATGCCATACAGATAGATATTAATTCTAAAAAATGTCGCAAGCACATTAAATAATTAGGTACTTCATAGGAACCTTTCAAGTACGGTCACGAATTATCAGTAAAATAATGGCAATCAGATAAGGTTTAGTTTTTTTTTCTACCAGAGTTGGGAGCAGCATTCCCAAGACACCAACATGTTCACTCCAGACATCACGCCTTTGATTTTAGCAGCTCATAGAGATAATTACGAAATAATCAAGATATTACTCGATAGAGGTGCTCGTCTTCCTATACCTCACGATAACAGGTAAACTTTCATTCTATTCGTAACTAATTTAATTGGATAATTTGTTTTATTTTGGTCCTGTCAACAGATGCAGTTGTTACGATTGCGTTGATTCAAGATCGACGGATTCGTTGCAATATTCTCATACTCGTTTGAACGCATATAAAGCACTGTCTAGTCCTTGTTTAATAGCGCTATCATCCAAAGATCCTGTTTTAACAGCTTTCGAACTTTCATGGGCGTTACGCAAATTAAGCATAGAAGAGCACGAATTTAAAGCTGTCTACGAAGTACGTTATATCTACTGTTTTCAAGTACAGAGGTACATTTACTTGATACCTATGATTATTTTTGTATTTTTACTACCCATCGTTTTCTATTTCATTTAAAGGAATTGAGATACAAATGTCAAAATTTCGCAACAGATCTCTTAGACCATACGAGGAATTCTGGAGAATTGGAGATTCTTTTAAATTACGATACTAAAATGGATTCCAAAGTAAACGATAGAGTAATGCATTTGGAACGTCTGAAATTGGCTATTAAACTGAAACAAAAAGAGGTAAAGGTATCTTTTGATGGAATAAACAACTTTAATTAGGTAAATTAGGATTTAAAATACCTAGCGTGACTTATGATAGTTTGTAGTCCATCCTAACGTGCAACAGTTGCTGGCATCTATTTGGTATGAGGGATTACCCGGCTTTAGACAGAAGCATTCGTTGTTACAAGCTTTGGAATGTTTAAGAATTGGTTTCATGTTTCCAATTTTTTCCGTCATGTACATTTTGACTCCGTGCCCTTCTATTCGGAGAATACTCAAGACACCTTTTATAAAATTCATTTGCCATTCGGCTGCTTATTTTTTATTCTTATGTAAGTTCGAAATATTTATTTATCTAGGTACCTACTTACTTTTTTTAATGGAATTTTCCGTACTTATTGTTATACTTACGAGTTTCAATTTTTTCAGTTTTAATCATTATGACTTCCTTTGAGCCAGTCATCAAGGAGTATAAGCCGTACTTGATGATGTTACTAGGGAGTTTCGTACTTGGTACAATTATTTTTAAATTTAGTATTGATTACATGGATGAATTAACCTATAGTAACTACTAAAAATAATTTTAACGAATTCATTTTATAGGTTTATTATGGAATGAAATTAAATCTTTATGGAAAGACGGTTACACGGAATATGTCTCAGATATGTGGAATTCGATGGATTATGTGACCACTTCTTTGTATCTTTGTGTTATGGCTTTAAGAGTATTCATGAGTTTAACTGAAGCGAGTATCTTATCACAGAAAGAACTGAATGAAAAAAATTTAGGCATAATTTATGACATTGTAACGTTTTTAAATTTCTAGAAGGGACACCGAGCGCGTCTAATGGAAAGAGAAAATTACGATAAATATCATCCGTTGTTAGTTTCCGAAGCTCTTTTTTCAACAGCAAATGTTGTCAGGTAATTATTAGTCTACGGATTTGCAAACTTTATATAAGAGCCTGCAGTTAGTACCGTTAGACAACTATAATTACGTTGAAGTAAAAACCTACACTTTGCAACTGAATTGATTTTTTCCTTCAGTATTTTGAAATTGGTGTACATATTTTCAATCAATCCATACCTGGGACCGTTGCAAATAGTCCTTGGCAGAGTAATTCTAGACATTGCAAAATTTTTTCTCGTCTATGTTCTTGTTTTATTCGCATTCTCAAACGGTAAATTTTATGTTTACCTACTCAGTGGACATGAGTTTAGAAAATTAATTTGTACGCTGTAATACCAATTTCTGATTTGTACAGGGATGCATCATTTACTTGTAAAGTACTCGAATATTACACAAATTGCATGTTTCAATTCAAACGAAACATTAGATACGGTAAAAAAATTATACGATTCGGATATGTGCAAAAATAAGGAATACATAAAATTTATCAAGTAAAGGAATTTTTCTACATCATCTGAACAGCCTTAAATTTATTAAATTTCCTATAATCGACGGATTTTTATTTCAGTTTATTCGAAATCATCCAAACGTTATTTTGGGCAGCTTTTGGAGATATAGACTTGAAACGTTTCAATTTAGAAAGTATCACTCCTTTTACGAAATTTTGGGGTATGCTGATGTTCGGTTGCTATTGTGTGATCAGTATTGTCGTATTGCTCAATTTATTAATCGCCATGATGAATCACTCTTACGAATATATTTTTGTAAGTTAAATCAACCGTAATTTAATTACCTAAATATGAAAATTGTATTAAAGTGCTAGAAATTTGTTCTCAGAAACACGCCGATATCGAATGGAAATTCGCCAGAAGTAAATTGTGGATAAGTTACTTCGAAGAAGGAGGTACAGTTCCGGTACCATTCAACATTATACCATCACCAAAATCATTCTGGTACGTGTTACGATGGAATTACAGAAAATTCTGCCCGAAACGTAAAGAAGACGAATTTCGCTCCAAGTCTGTTTACGTAAGTATTTTTTAGATGATAGGTAGGTAAACAAAACAACGTAGATGAATTCTGCGATTAGAGTTTAACAAGGGTTGAAATTTGAATAAAAGGCGAACTAGATTCCTACCTGAGATAAGCCTATAATTGTTTTCCATTCGTTGTAGACCGTAGATCATATTATCATTATTCGCTTATTTTTTTCGGCTGCTTAACACGGACTAGATGCGTCAAATGTCATTAAATCAAGTCAGATATCGAGTAAGGTTTATATATACCTAGACAACGTATTAAGTATTTTTCGAATAATAATTTCAAACTGCCTAAACAACGCTTAATGTTTGTTCAGAACGTGATGAAAAATCTCGTCCAACGGTACGTAACATCACGACAGAAAAGAGGAGGAGATCATTACGGAGTGACCGAAGACGACATTAACGAACTGAAACAAGAAATTTCAACATTTAGGAGCGATTTATACGAAATACTGAGAAATTACGGAATGAAAACTAACCCTTTGGGTGACAGCAGTTCAGGTATGGACGGTTCTCGAAATTTATCACCTATTTCAATTTTTTAATTATTCTAATTTCGAATCTATTCCAACTTTAGGAGCAATCAGTCGTAAAATTCGTTCCAAGCAACGTCTTTTCAACACCGAATTCTCGCAGTCCATTTCCGATTCTGTTGATTTATCCGAAGCCGAACTAGAACGTCAAGTACAGAACGATAGGGATGAAAGAAAAGCATACGAAGGGAAATACGCGTTATCGGACTTATTTCAACCTATCTTTCAAGCAACTGCCCCTATTAATATATTTAATAAAAAAAAATTTAAAAATGTCTTCATGAAAGCTGTCTCAAAAGGTGCTGACTTCGGTGACGAGCCTGATAGCGAAAGTGATTACGTTAAAACGCCTGAATTCGAACAAGCTGGAATGAAAACTGAAAATGACGATGAACGTGATGTATCACCTCATGTTGAAATTTGCATCAGCGATGAGGATAAAAATGCCGATGAAAATGAAACTAGTATCAAGTTTATCGATGAATCACTGCAGTAAATTTTGTTGGTTTGTTTTTTCATCCTCAGCATATTTTTTTTTTCAAGTTACTGCTTCATTGTTTTACGGTTATCAACTTATGTATTGTGGTGCGCATAAAGTATTGAAAAGTGATGAATATGTTTTTTTTTTCAATAGTTATGTAGCGTAAATAAATGCATAATCAGCTCATCTGGCTCACCTATTTAACACCAACAGGTTTAGATTTTCCATCATTTTTGTTCATCGTATAAAACACCACAGAAATCGCAGTCACGTTGAAAGTATCATTTTAAAAATCGAAATAAATAACACTCTCACGTAAAACGTCACTTTATTTAAAAATACGTAAGTTCACACAACAAAAGGTAGATAAGTAGAGAGAGATCACCACTGAAAACACTCGTAATTAATCTACTACAGTAATAAAAAAATAACATAAAAAAACGATCACTTTAAATTATATTCGGTTAAATGTTTGGTATAGGAACGTAAATGCTCAAACATAACTCCGAATATTACGAGTAAAAAAATAGGTATACTGAAATCAAGAAACACAGTACACGTTATTAGAATAGGCACTATTGAATAACAGATACGACGATAATTATAACCAATAATATTACCAACAACCATCATTAAAAACAGGTGTTTTTTGGTCAACGATTTGAAAATGCGATGGATTTTAAAAACCAAGCGCCAACTTATTCGGTATCCTGAGAGACTACGACTGATACTATTATGTTAACAAAGCACAGTAAATACAAGAAAGAATCAAACGAAAAATGAATCAACTGTGCAACGAAATGAAGTAAGTATTTAACGATCGCGTAATAAAAGAAAAAACTCAAATACAGTCAATAGACGCTCAGGAAAAAATTAATCGAAGAACGAAAGAAAATGAAAAAGCAACGTATGTAAATTCTACTTCTAAATAAAAACTGTGAAAAAGTAAAATGAATATGAAAATTCTGATACCTGTTTCATATAACTGGTGGCTATACAAGCAAAATTATTCAAGATGCAAAACCATCTTTCAAAACAAACCATTACCTTTACTTCTTCTCGGCTAATTTCTGTACATACTTTGAAAAATCCAACGTTTTTTGTTTCGTCTCTAATTCTACGAGGTAGTCTTCCGGCGGTCTAACAAACAACACGAGTGGATTTTAGTAAACTCGATTTCGCAATATGATCAAATTGTTACAACGAATGTTTACTTGTACGAAGGACCGACGATTTTTTTTCCAGCCATGGCGCACAAATCTTTCATTTTTGAGCAGGTTTTTGAACGTAAAGTAACTCCTTCGTATAACGATTGAGTGAAACTATTACTCATAGCTACCTTCATCTTTTGAGTTTTTATTTTTTCTTCGAATTTGGTAATCAAAGCTTTCAGCGAACTTAATTTTTTTATCATCGTAAGTAGTTTTTCTTTCTCTTCGGAGTTTGTTTTTATCGACTTGTCTAATTCTTCTAAGCTAGACAGTAGCTTGGACCTGAAATGAAATACATCTGTCGAAGAAATCCGATAGAAAATAGTTTTGTTCGATGAAACGAAAAGGTAACCTTATTTCTACTAAATTTTCTTCAGCTTCGAATAATAGGGCGACTTCACTTTTAGTTTCGAGTTCATCATTGGCAGGAGGAGGAAGGTCTTGAGAGGAGAGGCTTGGGCTCTGAAATACATTCTAAGGTTAAGCTACGTACATCAATGATTCACAAACCGTGGCAAGTTTTAAAGTAATACCTAAGTACGTAACTTACCTCGATTAAAAATATAATAAAAAATTGCCAGTAATACTAAACCTTGCATCCAGTAGGCATCATAATCCGATGAAAAATTGTGATAGTAAATTACCGTATCGCGTTTCAACGAAGAAACTTCAAGAATTTCGATATCTGCAACATTGAATGGCGCACTGAAATCATCTGGTAAAGGTTCTTCTTTGATGAAAGTTGAAGTATCAGCAGTTGTCGTGGAAGGCGATTCTGTCGAACCGAAATCATCATTGGGTAATTCTTCCAGCACGTCTCGGGGCTCTTCTTTGATCGTAGGTGGTTCTTTTACAGCGCCGTTTTCCAGAGATGATGGAAGTTCGACTTGAGCAGTTTCCAACGGTTTTGTACTCAATACAGACTCTACGCGTAAATCTTCTTCTTTCGAGCTATCGTCTCGATCGTCGTCGTCCAAAGGAATTATAAACTCTTTGAGGTTTACTTTCGAATATTGATTGGTACGATTGATCGAATAACGAGACTTCGTCGGGTTATTTTGCGTGAATTTCGTTTTGTCAATTTTCAACGACGCTTTTTTCAACGTATACTTTGAAGCAGGAATGTTGTTCAATTTATATCGGTTCGATTTACGAGCCATCGAATACGTTTTGGCCTGCAGTATAGGCTGAGCAGAAATAAATTTACGAAAACTACATGGAGCGTTGACTCTGGGTGAAAACTGTTTAGATTTTGGAGAGCTAATAATAATCCTGGGCTTAGAAATCTGATGAGGAGTTTTCTTTGCTTTCATTTTTCCTTGAAAATCACAGCCAGACTGAATAGGTTTATTGAGAAAATTTTCATTTTCAACTTTCTTTGAAAGATTAGGCTCCGCTGATTTCTCGACAATGACTCTTTTTTCAACTTTTATCGGTAAGGTAATATTATCACTAGGTTCTTCCTTCGGTAACCTATCAACATTCAAGGACATTTCGCTATTAATTGACTCTAAGCGTTCAGGTGCAATTTCAGTCTTTTGAGAAAGATCTATGGTAGATTCAATTCCAGTTTTTTGACTATCTGAATTGTTTAATTGATTTCTAACTTTTTGACTCTTGTCACAAAGGTTACGTTCCTTTCTGACGTTTTGTTTGGAAGATATATCTACTAAGGTAAACTCTGTCTTAGGATACCACGATCTTACAGAATTTATCACAGATGGAGAATCATCAGCTGAACTACTCTTAACAGAGTTCTCCTTATTGACCAGATTTGTATCGGTATTCTTCGTCATTTTATCATTTTCAATCGATTTGTTAATTTTTTTCACGTCTTCTGATATTGCCGAAAGCAAAGAGGTAGTTTCTTTTAAGTAAATAACATCAGGTTTAGTCTCTTCCAAAGGTTCTTCTTTAACTTTTGTACGTTTCTTCGGCGAATCAACTTTCTTCATTTTTCTTCGTCTTTTACGTTTTTTAGCGCTGTTAACGACTGGCGGAGGAGTTTTTTTTGTGGTTAAGAAGTTTATATTACGCAATAACGATTTCACAGCTTCGAGTCGTAATTTTTCTTCTTCGGTTAGGTCCTCGATGTCTAGTAAAGTTTCTTCGTTGGCGTTCATGAAACCTGTGTTTTCTAGCAGAGATTTCAGCGCTTCTAGCCTACACTTTTCTTCTTCGTTCGCTGGCTCATCATCTTGAAGCGATTTCAGAGCTTCGTTTCTTAACGAATCTATATTATTATCGTCGCTGAAATCTAAAAAGAACACGGATTTAAAGGCGTTGGCTGTAATATCCACTAATATTATAATAGCCGGAGATCAAAGAATACGGGTTGTTAAGTTACCTTCATGAATGATGTCAGAGAGTGAGCAATCTGATATATCTTCAAGAACTTCTTCTCGGATTTCTCCGTCTTCTAAATCACTTTCACTTTTAATTGTTTCCATAGATGACAATTCTGTCATAAAACTTAACACATAGGACTAAACTAAATTTTAAAAAATAGTTACAAAAAAATTAGCGAATGGTAAAATTTACAATGATCAGAACTTGGAACTTTTTTCACTGATCACTGATGATCTGATGATATCAGTTGAAGTTGATCATGGTAGGTTACTTTAATGGTAGGTATCCTATTTGAGTCTTGAGGCCTGGTGATGGAATGGAGCTTTGGAGCGGCATCTTTGAAAAACTAAAATAACTAAGGACGTTGGCTTGGCAGCTTGGCACTGACAGGCACTGATAGCGCCGTTGAAAAGGTTGCAGTTTGACGATTTGCAGGATTTTGCAGGGATGTTTGAAGCAAGTAGAAAATACTCGAATGAAAAGAAGTAATTTTTTTAAAATCAAAATTAGTTTTTTTTTAGCCAAATTTTTGAAAAAAATTGTGGCTATTTCGATAGTCTCGACTATGTAATATTATTCATTCCGCAGAAAAAACTGTTTATTATTTTGTTTATTAATTTATGTATGTAGTTCAAAATAAATAAATAAGTTATACATATAGGTACGGTGGTAAACCAATAAATCATAAATGCATGAACATAAAAACTAAAATACTGAATTCGAATTTACTGTTTTTGTAGCCATGTGATGTGCCTGGTAGGCGGTATACCACAACTACATATTATTATCGTCGGCGAAGATGGCTGTGTCTCGAACAATATCGTAAGTGTACCCTACTTCTGACATATTCTTCTTGAAATTTATTCCCATATATTTGATGATTTTGGGTTTATGCATTTCTTCGGTTGGTTTGTACATTTGAGCCACTTCTAGAGCATTTTTAGCTGTTAAATTAGACTTGATCTCGATTATCATCATTATTGTCTTGTCTTGATTCACCATAACAATATCTGCTCTTCTTTTGATTTTTTTAGTGTTTGGGGCTAATTTTGAATCTTCACATAACATTCTGACTTCCGCCGATGTACTCGAATGAAACTTCTTCGCTGAATAATAAATCAAGGAATGGTAATGGAACTCTTTTTCTACGTGGGAAGATATCAAATTTTCAGCCTTGGGGATAAGGTTTTGTAAAAGTGTTTTTAATTCGATGAGCATTTTCCGGGTTACGTGAGAGCTGTCTAAAATTTTTTTCAATTCTTCGCCTATCGATTGAGCCTCAGGACCTAAATTTTTCCCGTAAAAATCGAACAAGTAGTAGGAAAATGCGGTTTCTATTTCGTCGTTAGGTATCCTATATACGTCGGTTTGTTCGGTATAACTGAGGTAACCGCTTTCGAATAAGTACGAAAAGATCACGTTGACATCGACATTTTTCGCAATATCATTTCCCACATTCCCAAATAATGTTTTCAGGTCTTCCAGAGGCACGCAAGGCATTAATTTGAACTGGACTTCTTTTAACAACACCAAGTGAGATAATTTATCGTACACGTTATCGTTTTGAGTGAATTTTTTGAGAAAATTGATGGAACCAGTTTCTGCCCAATACGCGGGGTATGATACATTTTTCTCAGTTTGAGTCAAATATTTTGTAATGGAATATGTGTTAAATAATTCTAACGCCATTTCTTTGACAAAGTATCCTTTATAATACTTCAGAATTTCTTTTCCGGTTTCGGTATTAAAATTGTGAGCCCTAAGTAAATCATCGACTTCTTGTTGAACCAATCCATAATATTTCGCGAAAGCATGATTGTTCAAAAATCGATGCAAATACATCTGTTTAGTTTTGGAAATGAATAAGGGAGCCAGGGTATTTGTGATACCCGATATAAAAGCGTATTCTACGAAACTGTACCTGGTCGATGTCTTGAGTATTTTTTGTATCATATTGCTGATTAAGGTAATAATCTGTGTCACATCGAAATCTACGTTTTTCGTAATTGCGTCAACTAATGGGGTGTCATATTCATCTACAAATACGAAAACTTTTTTTTTGAAGTATCCGTGAAGTATTCTCGATAAAATATCCAAACTGTCTGGTACATCCGTTAAACTTAGTTCCTCGTTCATTACCCTCTTCATGAATGCGAGTTGTTCCGTTTGAACTGACTTTTTGGTTCCAGCTGGGTACTTCTGGTTTAAAATTTCAAAAAGCCAGTTGTACGTTTCATAACATTTCTTTATTTTTTGGCGTAATTTTGATAATGTCATATCAAACGTTGAATCCGTAATGTTATGAAATTCCAAATATATGACTGGGTATTCGGCTAGGTGATCTTTTATCGTGGTTTTACATTGAGCAATCTGAAGGTCTAGCGATGGATTTGTAAATAGTCGATAATTCGACGTATCTTCTTTTTTTTTTACTTTACCAGAGTCATCGACTTCAATTTGCACGAATCGTTTCATCATATCTATGTTAACGCTCTTGCCAAATTTTCGTGGACATGATATCAGGTGGAATTTCCATGGATTTGAATGATTGAAAAATGTTTCGATCATCAACGTTTTGTCCACGAATGCAGAGCATTTTGTCAAAGCTTCGAAATCGGGATCTTCGCACAAAGGTGCCACTGTTGTATAGACAGTATCAATACCGCATAGTATTAAAATTACACATAGCGGGGCGTAGAATTTACTCATTATGAAACCGAGGTACATTAAATAATAATAATAAAAAAAACGTACAACTTGAGTTAGTTTCCACGTTATCGATTCATGTCAGCAAAGAAGTAGGTAGGTACATTACCTAACAAAAATATTTCACATAAGAAATCACTTCTGAAAAGAGTACCTAGACTTACACAGTTTCTTTTGAAAGTAAAAAGCATTTAATTTATTAAAATCGTAATTTTTTCATTAAAAGATTACTCAATGGGTAAGTAATATCACTTTTCATTTTTTAATTAAGACGGTTTTCTTATTTCATACTTGATTATCGAGATAAACCTGCGAAATACATGTATTAGATTATACATATTACAATAATCGTTCTCTTCAGAAGTTTAGATATAGGTACATATTTTATACCTGATTTACCTACGTAGATACCTCTGGACTGGAACTTCCAAATTTAAAAGAATAAAAACTTAAAACATGAAACCTTCGCTTAAAACATTGTGATGACGTCATTAAGAGACATAGGTATGTACATGCGGTTTCGCGTTTCGTACATCAGCAAGATTTTGAAAAACAAAAATAAATAGATTAATGTAATAAGATTCACTGGATTATTTTATAGACTTATCTTTTTCGCAAAAAATTAATAAAATGTTGGAATTTTGAAATGTTGATGAAATCGCGTTGCTAAAATAATGTGTGTATTTTTAGTATTGATTACTAGATATTCAAACTACCTATACGTTCGGTGTGATTAAAAATTTTTAAATTCAGTAAAATAATTCCTACTTAATGGAGCGTCTAAATTGAAAGTTCAAATGTTCATTTTCTAAATTTGATAACGTATTCTATTGTTTCAAAATGGAATTCGATAGTGTAAGATCGTCGACTTCTTGTCCTGTATACACCCAAAGTTTGAATTCCGAAGAAGAATTATCTTCTGATTCCTCATCTTACGAATGGTTGCACAAATCTTCAGCACGAAATTACCGAAAATGTCTTTGGAAAGGCAAGTATCTACATAATGTTCTGAACATAGTTTTAAAAATTTACCTAAACTCGATCCACTCAACTTATGGTATAGTACTGTATGTATGCTTGATATCTAATAATTTCATACTATCTGGAGTAATATTTCTTTGACAATTTAGGAGATGATAATGGTAACACAATTGACGAAGCTTTGGTGCCTCAAAATTATCCTAAATTCAAAATTCAGCCAAAAAAAGAAAAAGTAGGCTACTCGAGATATACGTAACCCTACAATGCATAAAAATCTAAACCCACAGGCCGTACCTAGAAGTTTGATTTTGAAAATTTTTCAGACAGTTTGTACATTTATCAGAAAAAAGGAACGAGATATCGGACATTCGTTTCAAAATAAACTTACCACTATCAAATTAACCAACGTACCAGTTAAAATTAATAATATCTTAGATTTGTACCGTTGTTTTAATCGATTCGGCACCATAACATTGATTCAGGTTTAGTAATCCGTTCTACTCGAGAAACCTCCGCCATGCCGTAGGTACTAGGTAGTAAGCCTAAGGTTTAAACTTTTTATGAATTTTAATTTATAGGCTCAAAGAAACAGTAATCCATATTGCGCAATATTATCATTTCTAACCAGCGAAGATGCTACAAACGCTATAGAAAATGCTAGAAAAATTATTCCCAACGTGAGAGCTAATTGGTTTGCGGATGTTTGTCTTCTAACCCGGTCTAATGTAAGTTTATATAAATGTAAAAAAATGATAATCTTCGATCTGAATAATTTCTTTATGTAATATTTCGCAGGTTAATTATGTTTACGTCGATAATACGTGTTCTTCAGAAAATACAAACAGAGCTGGGACTGATGATATTGATCTTTCTGATAAACTCAGTTGTACTCAACTTTTCAAAACTGAAGACGGAAATTGTAATGATCGCAGTTTTGACACGGTACCTACCTACCTACCTACTTACTCTCTTACTTACCTACTCACCCACTATATTATAACTTCTCCCTTTTCTACACATGGACGTGTAGTCCTAAGAAATAGGTACCCACTTAATGATCAAAATTTTGATCAATTTTAGAAATACGAACAAAATTTAGAAATCATCATCACCGAACTGATTCGAAAAAAGAGAAGATTACTGTTACACCAGATGAATTCGATGAGAGAAATTATAGAAAAAATAAATAAATCCGAAATAGGAAGCCATAAAGAAAAAATTTTGTCGCAACTGTTGAAAAGAGTACAAGTACGTATTGCAGATTTGCAGTAGTTACATTCTCAACTAGAATACCCACCTTTCAATGTACCTATTTTACAATTATGCATGTATTTGTATAGGATCAAGTTCACGATAACCGAAGAAGTATCGAACACTCGATTAAGCAAAGAGCCGAATATTTTGCTAAACGAAAGCATTTATCGCAACCTAAGCCTTTTGTAAAACTGACTTCAAATTGCCCTCCTTGGATAACTGCTTTCAAAGCTGTAACTGCAAAACGTGCTGAAAATGTAAAATACGAGCGAAAACGTCGTAAGAATAGAAGAACAATGAGCACAAATATAAACGATAGTGGATCATCGTCTTCCGATTCCGAAACATCATTTACCGACAGTAGCACTAGCACTGGCGCGCCGCCGGCTAAATTATACTCCAACTTCTGCAGAAAAACAGTCAAAAGACCAAAAAGGTTGCATGCAAATGTTGGCAATGCGCGGGTATGAAATTATAGGATTTTTCAACCTTACCGTTGTTTATTTTTTACCATTTTGTGAAATTTCTAAATAGGCGGATGAACAGCGATATGAATGTGAGATGGAGCGCCTTCTATCTGAAGATAGCGATATTCAAGAATTGTACGGAGAAGAGTTTTAGTTTTGTAGTCTTTGTTGAATTTTCATCTGATTATTTTAGAAAATTGTACTTATATTTTTACTTATTTTATATATGCGTATGCCTACTCTATGATTGAATGTTTGGATTAAAATTTCAGTTGCTGTAATTATTTTAACGTTTTTAAATTTTTATACCTACAAAGGAATTGAAGTATTACCTATATTTTTATTATAAAATTTTTATTTTACAATATTCGTAATTTTTTCTATCGAGCGAGGTAAGTAAATAAGAAAAATTTAGGCGCAATCAATAAAAGAATAATTTTGATTTCCGCTACTTAATTGTATCAATCAGCATTCGTAGGTATAAGTTTGCGAATAATTTCTACGAATAATTCGGCGATATCAGCTTCTCTTCTGAGTCACGCAATGAACTGCACGACAATAATTTAATTCTCGTCATCAATTACGTAATCTGTCGTTAAAACGAGAATTATAAATTTAGCAATAACTAATTAGGTACCTGTGGGTAGGTTAGGTACCTAGATGTTAGGTATCTAGGTACAACCGAGAATAGATCTGAAATTTATCATACACCCTGTAGTGATAAAAAATTGTATAATGCAGATACTGTAGTTTTGTATTCATCAAAGGTGGTATTTAGGACCACGCGATTGTCACTTCGTTAAAAAATTTTAAGGCAGTGTGGTATAAGACCGCCGTTCCTGAAACTGGTTTTTTCTGGAAGGATGAAAGTGCTTTCTGATCTATAATAATATAAACAAATACTCAGAAAATAAGTTTCACTTTCGTTGCTCTTCGTTTCATGATTGCACGCATAATATTAAAGGTGTTGACAATTATTCACGTATTTAAAAATTATAGTGGTACCTACCTAAGTATAAGTTGAAGTGTAAGGCTGGTTTTGTTGTTTGTTTGTTTTTTATTCGAGAACCGGTGAGTATTTTGAATGTTTTAAACAAGACTATTATTGTTTATGATGAAGTTCAGTGATGCATTTTTTTTTTTTTTTTTTTTTTTTTTAAATTTGGGTTTGGTTTTTTTTTTTTTTTTTCAGTGATGCATTTTTTTTTTTTTTTTTTTTTTTTTTAATTTTGGTGTTGTTTTTTTTTTTTTTTTTTTTTTTTTTAAATTTGGTGTTGGTCATTTTTATTGTTTTTGTGTTAACTATCATATCACATGATGTCATATCAATCAGTGTATTGGAGTTTTTTGTGATACTGTAGGTACATTTTTAAAACTTAAAAATTGATTAAAATGTTGTCGTTTACATATTTTTGCTTTTTGTGCTGGATTATTATTTTTTTTAATGAAAAAAACTAAAAAGTTTGCCTATTTTTATCGATAACAAATTAATTTGTTGTACCATGAACATGGAATAAAGTTGAATTTTTTATTTTGTAAGAAAAGTTTACAAATATTATTTTGTAAAACACATTACGAGATACATGGCCTTATTTTCAAAAGTACGTACTTACCTAACTACATATTTTAATTTTTAATAGTTAAAAGCTGAAATTCCATTCCATAAATCACTAAGAAACATTTTCAAAAAACTCTACCGCACTTATGCGTTAGAATAGCTGATTTTCGTTTTTTTACTAAATAATATCAAAATTATTTCATGGCCCAATTGATTTTAATCGTTCAAAATTTTGGCGTTACTACCCTTATCAGCCCTTTCACCTCTAGATCTCGATGATCATTGAAATTTCAAGGGAACCGGATCATCTTTGATAATATTGCTAGGCAAAATAAAATTCTTAATCTTTTTTTGACCATTACAGCTCCCCAATTGGACCGATTTTCTCCAAAAACAA
>FIZT01053751.1:0-11060 GCA_900065295.1 Paracoccus marginatus
TCCAATCGGATTGCGCCATTTTTCGGATCAAATTGCATCAAATTGTATCCAATCGGATCCAATTAGACGTCCAATTGTATCTAATTGCATCCAATTTGATTCAATCGGATATAATTTTTTCTCCCCGGACATCCAGTTCCAAAACAATTCAGCCATCAACAAAGAAAATTCTCAATACATAGGTGCACATCTCGATGCAAAGATACCTCCAGACAATAATTCGATTTCAATGAAAACCAGTCAATAGTCTGCTTACGTATGTACTCTATTTGAATTGAAACTGACCCACGAAAGTACACCTGCATTTCAACTCACGTCCTTTCTTCATTGTATACAATTCGGAGGTCGCGAGCTCGCGACCGAACTGAAACACACTCGATAATATACAAGTATACCAGAAGGTAAATAGCCTACGGAACCTTTAAACTAATCTACGATCCTATGAGCCATTGTCACCAGCACCTTTCTATTTTTAAACACGACTTAGTTGTGTTCTTTTTTTCCGTACTATTGTTCGTCGTTATAAAAAAATCCAAATATCGCTTTCATCGCGGTAACACTTTCATTATGCGTACAATGTATCTGCATTAAAGC
Organism: Paracoccus marginatus; assembly: GCA_900065295.1. Taxonomy (NCBI): domain Eukaryota; kingdom Metazoa; phylum Arthropoda; class Insecta; order Hemiptera; family Pseudococcidae; genus Paracoccus; species Paracoccus marginatus. The sequence goes on from FIZT01053751.1 coordinate 595, forward strand.
GTTCCTTTTCCTCTGCCGCTGCTTCGAGTTTTTCTTACAATAGAGGAACTAAATCTCCGCGGAGACATCGTTTAGAACCAACTAAGCTAATTACACGTCCGCTTTAGTTTAATGGATAAATCTGGTAAATCCGGCCGAAACACGAATTAGGCACCTTGTAGTACCTCCACCTAGATATACTATAATATACCCGCAGCAGTAGGTAATTTTGAACGTAATGTCGTACTTGTTACCCAATTTTTAGTACATATATTTCGCGACCGCGCGGTAGCCGGGTCGGTTGAAATAAAAAACTAGTCTATTGATTATTATGTAAATTAGCTGCCAATGAGTTCGAGTACGTTGGTGAATCAGTCGCCCGTGGCAAACGGTATCGCGCAGTCTGTATACGTACGTATTCGCCTCGTTCGTTTACCATCGTTCAACTTTCTCTACTCTGTAACCCACATTTTATCATGTACCGAACGCGGCGTAGGTATGGGTACGCGGTACCGCCGACTAGCCAGCTCGTAAACGCGCAAAGCTAACGTAAAGCTGCGCATAGACATATACGTACCTACTATACGTAAGCCTGTTCAACGAATCGAACGACTGCTCATCATGTGGATGTGTGTGTGGTGGTTTGTTTTTTTTTTCGCCACCAGTCTGTCTAATTGTTTCGCATTAATGAACTTCTCGTTCAATACCGCGAGTGCGTTGTCGTTATCTTGACCTGCGATGAACCTGGCAACGACCGAGTACGTTGGCTGGTGAATTGAAGCGAACGTAGATGAGAAGTTATGTCATAGGCGAGGGGTATGTTGGAACCAGTGTACGGCTCAGGTGTTTGTAGGTGATATGAATATTCATACGGAGACGGCCCACTGGCCACAGGGTTCGTTTGGAGTGTTTGGGAACAGGGGGATGCGATCGTATGGTATAGACGAGTGAATTATTTGAATTATTATTATGGACGAGTAGAAAATATTTTTCTGGGAATGTCGTGCAACGTGAACGCCTTCAGGACTATCGGATTAACCTCGATATTAATTCTCAAACGGTTTGGAAATAATTTTTTACACAAGTCTGATTGGTTTCGTATTGGTCGAAAAATGATGAGAACTCGACAGACGATAAAAATGATTTGAATACTTAATGAGCCAAATTCCAATTTATATACGTTTTTGCCTCGATTCAAAAATTTTCAAAATTGATAGCACGAATTCGTCGATCATTTTCCCAAATTTTCACGGTCCTAAACCTCCTTCTCCCTCTCTCTGATATTATTTTAGGGACTTTCGAGCTTCCAAGGTTCACAAAAAATTATCTCAAAAATCACTCACGAATCAGTATGCAATTTTCAAATCGAAATTCTTCCATCTCGAGAAGTTCAACGTCCCTCACATCGCATAAAATTGACGTAATCTTGGGGAAAACTTCGCTTTATAAAATAGGAAGAATAATAACCAACTAATACAATTACCATATGGATAAAAACAGTCGTCATATGCTAATACCAAGCTTAACCTTGATTAGACGTTCGTATATACATACAAGTTGAAGGGAATTAGTAGTGAAAAAAATACACATTCTAGACTCGACATTCGTGCTACGAAGCTTGGTACATATTGTTCGAGGTGGTAGCTCAAGCAACGTTCTATGTTTTCGCAAATTCTCATTACAAAGCGCGATTATATAAGAGCGGTTTTCAATTTCGTTTCAAACAAGGCGAGAAATGCATTTATACGAGACTTAAATACAGGAAACTTTTATGTTGATTTCCAACTGGAGTTTTGTTTGCGTAGTATCATACAATCGAGAAGAGAACAGAGGAGTGCGCGGTGCGGTATGCATTGTTTAAAAAGGTTCGAAGTAATGTAATTTCCGAGAGTTCACGGTTTGATAATTACTAAAATAGACCAGCAGGCTCCGGCGCTGCCCTGTAATGATTTGTTTATCATTCGAGACATCGGTTAGCACTTGGTTCGCTCGGCTCTGTTAATGGTGGGCTGGTCGTGTTGGCGTGATGAGTATTTATTTATACCCGAGTCCTCCGACCTGTGGGTACGACGACGTCTTCGATCGATTTATGGCGAATGGGGAGGTTGATTAGGGTGTGAATGGTACCGTTATCGTGGTATGGTATACCTATAAGTATAAGTGCGCTAATGAGATCGAGTGGGATAGGAAATGGCCGAACGGTTTGACCATTTTAATGCTACGTAGCTGTAGGTTTTTACGGACGAAAATTATCCATTTCCTCGATTCGTTTGAACGCTTCGGTGAGAAGAAAATTGAAAAATTTACTCTTTCAATTTGCCATTTTTGAACTCATTCATTCTGTGCAAACAAAACTCGTCTTTTGTACCTACGCAAAAAAAAAGAAAAGAAATACCCGCTCCGCAGCATCCCGACTCGATTCACTTTTTTCACCGGAATTCGCTCGACTCGAGAACTAGCAAACATCCGTCCTGTCGTTAGCGTATAGGTATCTCTCACGAGAATCCAAACATGTCGCGTTCTTGCGTATCCGAGAGAACAAAAAAAAAAATTTTCAAAACTGGTATCTAGACCCGTACTCGTCCATCGAAGGCATCTCGTTTTAATTGATTCGAATTTACGTTCGCTACGTATATACAACGAAAGGGCAAACTGCAGGGAAAAACAACGCGCGGATATGACGAAATATACTGCCAACAATCGAGAGGAGTATATTGACTTTATGCCAGAACAGGTGTAAATGCAGTTGATCAAATAGCATCGCCTTATAAGTTGAACCAGATTTTGAGGTTGAATTTATTTGAGGATATTGGACTGATGATAACGTTTTTGTGAGGTCAAAAAACCCTCGAGAGTGCAAAGAAAATAATTCAGAAATTTTTTGGAAAATTTTAGCCTTTTTTCAATTGGAAAAATCTAAATTTAAATGATTCAGACATTTTGTATTCGAACATTTTGCAAGTGATCTCAATGAAGAATTAATAATAGAAACAAAATCGAAAAATGCTTCATTAACCGAAGAATAGAAATCGAAACAGAAAAATTCGACGGCACCAAAACTTGACTGATTTTTCAAAATTTAAATTGAAGATTTTTTCACTCACCAAAATGAAGAAGTTTTCACAGAGTCGAAATCCCGAAAAAAAAAAAAGTGAATTGACCAATCACAATAAACACATAATCGATTAATCCGAATCAAAAAATGATTGATACATCGAAACTGAAAATTGAGTAATTAATCGATATCGAAACAATCGATCGAAAAAAATGGGAAAATTTATTCGATTTGTACGTAGAAGCTGAAGAATTGTAGATTGAAAGAAATGAAAAATTAGTTGTTTCGTCGCAATCGAAAAAAATCAATCAATCGAAATCGAAACAACTGACTCATCAAAATTCGAAAATAATTACATTTTTAGAAAATTTAAGTTTATGGAAATTTAAAAAAAATCGAATTCGAAAAAATCGATGAATCGCAATCGAAATTATCGACCAATCAAAATTTCGATTTTTAAGAACTGTTGATTCATCAATTAATCGAAATTTAAAATTAATCGACTTTTCGAAATCGAAATGATCGATTCAACAAAATCTAAAAATTTGTCGACTGAAAGAAATGAAACTTGATAAATTCATCAAATTCGAAAAAATCGATCAATAGAAATCGATATCGAAACGAAATTTGAGAATTATTACATTTTTAGAAAATTTAAGTTTATAGAAATTTTTAAAAATCGAATTCGAAAAAATCGATCAATCGCAATCGAAATTATCGACCAATCAAAATTTCGATTATTAAAAACTGTCGATTCATCAATTAATCGAAACTGAAAATTAACCGACTTTTCGAAATGGAAATGATCGATTCAACAAAATCTGAAAATTTGTCGACTGAAAGAAATGAAACTTGATCAAATTCGAAAAAATTGATCAATAGAAATTGGTATCGAAACGAAATTTGAGAATTATTACATTTTTAGAAAATTAAAGTTTATAGAAATTAAAAAAAAATCGAATTCGAAAAAATCGATCAATCGCAATCGAAATTATCGACCAATCAAAATTTCGATTATTAAAAACTGTCGATTCATCAATTAATCGAAACTGAATATTAATCGACTTTTCGAGATCGAAATGATCGATTCAACAAAATCTGAAAATTTGTCGACTGTAAGAAATAAAACTTGATAAATGCATCAAATTCGAAAAACTCGATTGATGGAAATGAAAATCGAAACGATCGACTAATGAAAATTTGAAATTAATTCGATTTTTAGAAACTCAAAATTCGATCATTAAAATCGAAAAAAATCGATTAATCTTAATCGAAGTCGATCATTCGTCAAAAAAAACCATCAAATTATGTTCTCATCTGTTCAGTGTTCACATCATTATTACATCACGGAAACCCCATCCTCGACTCGGACACAACGAACAATCGAATGACACTAGGTCGCAAATCTCGCCGACCAAATTGATTATACAAACTTGGGGCCAGATCGAGGTCACACCGTGATCTATGCGTTATCACTGCGTAAGAATCGCATCGAGCAATATTTGTAGATACTTTTCAAAGGACTACGAGCGAGGCTCTAATACGTACGAGGCGAGCGCGACTTCGTGTCTAAACATTATGAAATCATTTCATCTGCACTGCATAACCTCGCTCGCGATCTTCGTCAGTACACACACAGCCCTAGCGAGAGTAATACGATCACCGGGCTCGAAATTAAATAACTGCCGCTCCATTCAAATTTACCGATAATTTTTTTTCCTCCGCTGCGGACCGGCGCGATTAAGGAAATGACCGCGTAATCGACCTCCCAACGAGTTATTGTTTGTCGGAGCGGCGGAACGGAGTTCATGACGTAATCGCGTCGGCGACGGAGGATGGGGTTTCGGGTGTGAAAAATCGCTACCGAACTCCAACATAGTCGAGAGGTTGATTAAAATAAATAAGAAAAATTTATACTCGATGGAGCGCAGCGCTCGCTCTAGAGTCTGGGAGTCCTCGAGCTCGACTCGCTATACCTACCTAATAATGGTATTTTCACCATGACTGCCGATGCCGTTCTTCGTCTCGATGCATATCGACGAAGCCACCACGTTGACGCAATATAATTCAACGCGCTAATTAGTATTCGTATTCGGTGATGCAATGCACGATTGGTTTTGGTATATTCTCTAGAATGTGCATGCGACTTTATAAATACCTACACACAAAGTCTCGGCTAATTAGGCTACGTATGCGGCTCGACGCGATGGTGGCCTGGCCGTCCGCTTGCGCTTCCGGTGAAAAGTATCTCTATGGGACGCGCGTCTCTCGCGTCCTTTAAATATGTTGCGGTTCAAACTTGAACTTGGTTAGAGGTTTTACATATACGATGACCACTGACAGGTATGCCCTATATGATACGTTTACACATCTCTTATGACCTTGTCACCCGATAGATCGATTTTTCCTCAAGTCCTAAACGGTTCCCACGACGATACGTCACGATCGAGCTTTTAATGTGTACGTTGCGCAGAAAAAACGTTTAAAATGTTACGACCTCTTGCTGATTTTTTTTTCCACATTTACGTGAAATTTCTTGTAGGTACTCTTCCATCGTTTAAACTTTAAAGTAAATCCGTGAAAAAGAAAAAAAAAACGATCGAGAGTAATGATAGGCGAGAAATGTAAATTTGATAGACGTGGCCGACTATGTAGTACTATGTACATAGGTAGAAATTATTGAGAATATGAAGCGAATTAGATGTACGAGTATAGGGGCGTTTATTATACTGTTTGCCAAGTATGTACACTGTACCGTGTACTCGTACTATGGGTATAAATATTAGGTTTCTTTGAGGTCATACAATGCCATCCCAGGGTTGTGTACGTTCGTGTGGAAAATAATTGTTTTTTCCGACTATGTACCACTACCTAGTGCTACCTTTTATTTTTTTTTACTTTGAATATTTTTAGAATAATTACAAGAAGTAATTTCAAATTCTAATTTTCTTTCTTGTTTTTTTTGTTACAGGTAAGTGTACGAAATGAAAAAATTAAAAGTTGAATGGATCGTTTATCGAGTCGAGTATGTATTCGGAGCAAATTATCCTTGAAAATTAACATAATACGCGGCAGTACGAGTAATTGCACCAAAACACGTCCGAAATGTGAGACGTCCGCAATAAGAATGAAAGTAAAAATGGGTTTCGTAAGGTTCTGACGGAACTACCCGAAGATTGGCGGAATTAATCGACGCAATGTAGCGCTTATTTTTTGGCATTTTTTTCGTTGAAAATGAAAATTTAGAAAAAAATGAAAATTTTGAGAAGAACGTAGATATTTTTTTACCTCTCGTGTTCGTGTTTTTTTTTTCGGTTTTTTGCTTTCATCTTTCAATAGACTCGTACTGAACCTTAATCTGGGTGTTGGACACAAACATTAAAATTCTGCAGATTTGAACTCACCTAAAACAGAGAAGAAAAAATACATACACATTTAGAATTTTAGAAATAATTATTGATGAATAATTAGGTAGCTTATTATCACGTAGAATCCTACTAACTTAAACTGAATATAAACATTTAGAATATTGTTATGCTGGAAAGTTTTTCAAAAATTTTTAACCAATTTTCGAGCTGAAACGCATAAAGAATTCTGTTCACGTGTTCAGAGAAAAAGTTTTTTAATTCTGTAAATATATGAAAACAAACTGCAGAATTGAATTTTCCAAAAAATCACCGGAAGTTATTGATTATTTCCATGGCTCATTTTTCATCAAAATATTCCAAAGTCATTCAATATCAAAATACCTTTTTTCTCAAATCTGTTCAAAAGTCATCTTCAGAAATATTTTTAGAAATTTTTTTTGCTTAAAATCACATTTTAGAATTCCAGAGAAAATGTCTCTTCAATTTTTTTCAAGAACAATTTTTTTTTAAATCCAATTTAGACCAACCTTTTTCAAAAATTTATTTAGAGGCATCCCTCTTAAATTTCTATCAACACGAAAATGTTCCTAGAACAAATTTTTGGTTTTCGAATTTTGATACAAAATTGGACTCATTTTTTGAAAAAAAAAATTAAAAAATTTTTATTCAAAAATAAAAATTTTCCCAGCGTTGCTGAAAGACACAAAAGTTTGAAATTTTGGTTTAAAATTCTATTCACAAACTTGAAAAACAAATTTTCAAATTTTTTTTCATAAATCAAATTTTAAAACAAGTTTTTGAAAAACACATCGATCGTCAAGTTCAAATGCTCCGAATTTTCGATTTTTAAAATTTCTCACTTTGAAAAATTTATAACTAACAAGGAAAGTACCCGAACTGACACTAAAATTTTCCGACCAAACCAAAAGAAATCGATTACAGGAGGTAAAAGTAACCCCAGAACCAAAATTTCAGGTGCTAAGCTGTACCCCTCGATTTTTGGGGAATTTTTGAAAATCGAATTTTGGGCATATACCAGCTGAAAATAAGAAAATTTCACGAAATTGATCTAGAGGTCTAAAATTTGGTTTACCCCCTAATTTTGACCCGCCAAATCGATTGGAAGCGGTTTCAAGCCGTTCTGGAGCCTCCAGCGAATTTTGGAATTTTCCAGATTACCAAAAATGCTCCAAAATCTTGAAACGTTTACTTTAGCACGTATGAATGCAATCGATGTATAGGTATAGGTAACCCATTCGACCGATTAAGATGGTTTTTTCCAAAATCCTGGAGTATCAGTTCGGAATCGAAATTTTATCCAGCAGTTTGATTTTGCAAAAAATGAAGTATTCTCGTCGAAATACGAACGCGTTGACGAAAAGATCTGTAATTTGGCTCACACATTAATTTCGACCAGCCAAATCGATTGGAAGCGATTTGGTGGTTCGAAATTAGGGTGTGACCCAAATTACAGATCTTTTCGTCGATGCGTTCGTATTTCAAGAATATCTCATTTTTTGCAAAATCAAACTGCTGGATAAAATTTTGGTTCCGAACTGACTCTCCAGGATTTTGAAAAAACCATCTTAATCGGTCGAATGAGTTGCCAATATGCATCGATTGCAATCATACGTGCTAAAGTGCACTTTTGCAAATTTCGGAGCCTTTTTGGTAATCAGGAAAATTCCAAAATTTGCTGGAGGCTCCAGAACGGTTGGAAACCGCTTCCAATCGATTCGGCGGGTTAAAATTAGGGGGTAAACTGAATTGCTGACCTCTGACTCAATTACGTAAAATTTTCAAACTTCCAATTGTTTGGCCCAAATTCGATTTTCGAAAATTCCCCAAGAATCAGGGGGTGCAGCTTAGCACCTAAAATTTTGGTTCTGGGGTTACTTCTACCTCCTCTATCGATTTGTTTTGGTTTGGTCGAAAAATTTTAGTGTCAGTTCGGTAACTTCCCTCGTAAGTATTCGAAATTTTTCATTTTTTCAAAATTTGTTCATTTTTACTACATTTCTAAATTTTTCAAAATTGGTCAGTTTTCCAACTTTTTTAAATTTATTTTTTGAAAAAAATTAATTTCAATAAGTCCTGGTTTTTTAATTTTTCAAAATTCTTAAATTTTTTCAAACTCAAGAAGAATAAAACGGCGACAAAAACATAATATTCTGAGTCTGACATTGACACGACATCTTCCGAATGCATTGCCTAATTCCTAGACCGCATCAATCGTTGCCCACTCATCACCATCATCCAGTTCGACACTGCCCACTATGCTAACATCCGTGACCACCTTTCGATGAAAAATTACAGCTTCATTATCGGATAAAATTTTTTTTACGAATCATTTGCTATTAATTGAGAAAACACCGAGAGAAACTGACCTAAAAATGGTTTCGATTTGTCCACCATAAGTCGAATTATGGCGATTCATTATGAATAGTTATACGAATAGCCAGCTGTACCATGGCCCTGCTTCGAAGTTAGATGTTACGTACCGGAGAATGGCCACAACCAACGATGCCAATAGAGAGAGAAATTTTTCTCCACCAGATCGATAATTGGCGTGTACGTACTCGCGATTTCGTATTAATTTTCACGTCGTCGTTATCGGCTGCGGCGCAGCTATTAAGGAAACGGTGGCCAGTCTCGAGTCGTTTTATAGCGCTTTGATTCGATTTTTGACACGTTAGACAATACACGTGTATAGAGACAGAGAGGTACACTACGTACAACGTACCTATACATACCAAATCGAATGTAATTGCCGATCGAGGTGCTACCGATTTTTTTTCTTTTTTGTTTTACTCAGGTATACTTTCACTCGACACGAAACTGCCTCTGATGCTGCTTTTTTTTTGCATACTCTTATAAACACTTTTCGTTCGATGGGTTTTTCATTTTAAGTGTATATTTATACGCGTGTCATCTCGCGTAAGTATATACCATTCGGTGGCTAACGGTTTGAATTAATTGGAAGGTAATTACGAGACGAGTACGAGGTGCTTTCAATGTAGCAAGACGTGCGTATACGTATATCTCGGTAAAGCCGCGACTAAAGTATAAACACTGGCGAGATGACGAAAAAGGCACAGTATTATGATTTAAAAATATTTTAAATCCGTAACAGTACTTTGAAAGCCGTACGATCAATTAGTACGGAATATAAATCATATTTTGTCGTCGGCAATTAGAAGAATACGCCAAGTAGCGGACAACTACACCAGACAAGAATCCGTTTCGGATACGGTACGAGTAGCAGGTGTTTTTTGGAAAAAATTTACCAAACGACGGAGCTGTTCGTCGCGCGTATCGTCGTCTAGTATCGTAGGTAATAAGTTGTCTTTTCATCGGGGAAAAGGTGAAGTGCACGATGCGATGATGAAATATGATAATGACTGGAAATGTACCTACACGTACACGTACGTCGTGCTATGTCGTGTCAATCAATATTCCGAGTACTTTTCCAAGATGAACGATAAAGATTTACGAGTACGAAGATGGTAGTAATCGATCGATTGAAGATTCGTCAATTTTTTCGAGGTGACATGACAAAGAAAGCCTCTTCACTCTTCTTCAACTCCGATTGAGACAACTGGCACATAAGGGGACTATGCCATTCACACCGAAGAACCAAAATTCCAGCTGCTCGAGTCGATGTTTCGAATTTTCAAAAAAATTTTAAAATACTTAGTCAAAATGCCAGCCTGTTCCACTGATCATTCGCAAGACCTACAGATTTTTATTTCAATCAAAATATACCAGTTTTGTAATGAATCTACGAGCCAAATTACTATTTCGATCATTCTCAAAAATTTTCAAAAATTCGCCAAAATTTGAAAAATCAACTTGGGCAGCTAAAATTTTAGTTCTGAGATGTAAATGCCATGCTCTTTCTTAGGGTGGCACTCATTTTCAAACTTTCGAATTCTTACTGGGGCCGGGGCTAAATTTGTTAGACTATATCCCAATATGGCACAAAAAAAATTTCAGCCCGAGCGATGCATATTAACCCGTGCCCCAGGGGCAATCTTTTTAACGCGCGCGACATCACAATACTC
>FIZT01053759.1:0-11834 GCA_900065295.1 Paracoccus marginatus
AGGACAACCGCTAGAAATGTTCCCTAGGATGCCCCCTTCAAGAAAAAAAATGTCCCGGAGGATCGGCAGGGGATGCAACTCCCCTCTATGCTGGCTCCCCGACTATAGGCTTTGCTTCACAGTCTTGATTGAAAAAGTGATAAAAAAGTGGTAAAAGCCTTAATTAGCCCTGTACCTCTCGGAACTGGAACTGGAACTGGAACTGGAACTGAAATTGCATTTAGTTCCAGTTTCAGTTTTTCCATCCCTGAAAAATTGCAAGTACAGAATTTTGATTGCACAGGCTTGTAGAAAAACACGAGAAGCTACCACGACAAAAATTTGAGCCCCCAAAGTCAACTTGGGGTTGAGCTTCGGAGGTTCAAAATTCGAAAAATGGGCGATTTTTCGAAATTTAACCCCTCACAGCTCCCTCCCCCCCTCAAGTTTACTTCTGGATGCCAAATTTTGGCTGTGAGGGTTTCTCGCGATGCTCTACAAGCCTGTTGTAAAATTTTTTTATCTGGCGTGTTGAAACCTTGGGTAGCTCGCTTGTCAGATGCCCCTGTTCATTTCCTTCCATATTATGGCTAAAGTATGTGTTTGGAAGAGGAAAAATTGATGTGTACAAAATTTTTCATTGAAACTATCATCTTTTGGTTTGTCAGTCGAGTTTAGTAGGTACCTATATAGTACATAATGCTAAATTAATATCAATTACGAAGGTATTTCGATATGATAACGTTTTTGCCTTCCGAATTTTTCGATAAGCTGTAGGTACTGTACGTAGGTAGTGCTAGTGCTTCAAGTACTTATACACATCGTGTAAGTAGATGGTGGTATGCACGTATATTTTATGAGATGATTGGATCGACTGGGCGGATTGGCGAATAATTTAATTTAAGATCGCGGTCGATAACGATCGAAAGAACAATCTACGTACCTAAATCTTAATGTCATGCGTGATGTAACGGAAAAATGATATATTCTGTTCTGCTTCATCCGCAGTAAAGCGTAAAAAACGTAATTTTTGTTTTAAAAAAAATAAGTAACAAGTTTATTTGATATGTCTGCAAAATGTGTACAACAAACACAACGCACGCACGAATACAGCTCATATTTGAATACTTCATTAACCGATTTTCTATGTATTTTCAATTTTCAGGACGAATTTCGAAGCAACCCCGCCTCCCATTCTTATCGATAACGGATTAGCGGTACTGGAAAATGAAAAAATTGAAAGACATATTATGAAAAGTATACCCGGTGGTCATAATTTATTTGTTCAAGACAAAGAAGTCGCTTCACTAATTGAAAATTTATACAGCGTAAGTATATCATCTGCGTGCTGCGTATATGTAATGTACATATATACGCGCGATGTTCGTGAAAAATTAACCTCAATGTTCTTCTCTACACCGTACGGAGGTTTTCTTTCGTCGCGTCGGTCGCGGAAAAAACAACGAAGCGAGGGAGAATAAACGCTTAAGAAGAAAACAAAGTCACCTTGACACAGAATCCGAGCATGTTCACGAAGCCATAACTAACAACTCCTCATATATAGCCATAATGCATATAAAAATCTCGTATCATTGTTTCCCCCTTTTCCACACCATATACCAGCGAAATACGCCTCATTATGAAAGAAGGCGTTTTTCTTGGAACCTTTATTGCGGAAAGGTGCAAATATCTTACAATAACGTAAGGTGTTATTCAAATGCGACTCATTGTTCTGTCAATTAAAAAGTGCAAACGAGCACAAACAGCGGCCAGCAAATCAGCATTTTAGCCAAAATCATTCCATTCCTTCGCGAATTTGGGAATTCTTATGTTTTTTTGAAGCTCGAACGGATCCGAGTTGGTATTTTTGCAGCGAAAGAATCTGGCAAATGAATTTCCCAGTCGCACCACCAAATAAACGCCAACGTCTGTAATATGTGCCGCCGACATGTATTGTGTGTATTGTGCTTGATGCTTGAGTGTTATCTCTCGAAACCTACCTGGTATTTGCGCATGGTATTTTGTCTTTCTTTTTTCTTTTTTATTTTTTATTGACGAACGATTCCTAAAATTTGTGTACACAAGTACATACGGCTCGTAATCTACATTTTATAGTATCATGTGCGTTGTAGACGTGCTGCTCTGCAAGTTTTCCTTATTTTAGGCGTGGTTTGACGTTTTTCAAATTCCTCGATGATGCTTCATGTTCTACAAAAATAGATACCTACTTACCGTATCTCTAATGCCATATATTTTGAAAATTTCAAGTATTATTTTCAGCCGAGGGGAATGGAATATTATAAAATTTATTCATTAGTTACGCGCTGTAATTTGTTCGAGAGCCCAGGTGAATCCTATTTCGCGTCCCACAGCTATACAAGCACTACCACATCTTTGTACGTTGGAGGACGGTTTTATTTGTCTTCAGTATCTTATTACTCATCATTTCATCCGTTCAACTTTTTTTTTTTTTCAACACTTCTTGTCATTGCATGGATTTTCATTCTGAAATACTTTCCTGATCCTTAGAGGCTATGCCAGCGTTAGGCGTTGATTTATTGTATACTGTACAATTGTACATGCGAGGGTGTGTGTGTATGTATGTATGTATGTATTGTGAAATGACCTAAACGCTGTGACGAATGATACAATTATGCGTGTTTGAACTTCGCAAAAAATTGTATTGAAACGAAAAATTCTTGTAAATTCAACACCAATTAGAAAATTACACGAAAGCTGCCCGGTAATTGTGATCCATTCATAAATCAATTAGGCGTCTTAATTAGTTGTGTATACAATATACCTTAATTATTCAAAAATTATGATTATCGAGTGTTGTATGCAGTATTTCGTTTTGTTGATTTTTTTCTTTCCTTTTTTTTTCAGAAATTGAAATTATTGCTGTTGAAGAAAGACGATACTAGCGTGAATAGCTTGTTGTCGCACTTACGTAAAATTAACGACCATCTTGGTAAAACCGGTACGCGGTTTTTAACAGGCGATACAATGTGTTGCTTCGATTGCGAATTGATGCCACGTTTGCAACATATTAGAGTAGCAGGTATGATATTTGTACCTCTACGTACTATATTATATCTACGTGATTGGTAAAATTCAATTAAGCATATTTGTAACAAATTTTTAAAGTATAATTTGTCGTTGCCAAGCTCTTTGGAAACTCGCGTCGTCGCACGACGAACCTGTTGCTTATGCAACGCGTTAAATTGTAGGTACTAGGTACCCTACTTGGTACTTACACACAAAGAGACTATTATCTCGATTGAAAAGGTGTAATATTTAAAATCGTATCTTCGACAATATTAGATACCTATCTTCAGGTTGGTGTCAGTATTTGTTATGATGTAAGTAATATTTTTATTATTTTTTACAGGCAAATACTTTTTGGATTTTGAAATACCCACAGATTTCACCCATCTTTGGCGTTACATGCTTCACATGTATCAATTAGATGCCTTTACACAGAGCTGTCCCGCAGATCAAGACATCATTAATCATTATAAATTGCAACAGGTTAGCGATTTTGCTAAAATTTAGAATTACAATACGTTGTGCGTTGATCTCTGCAACTCTACGTCTTCGTACTTGCGCTACGTACTACACGTTCATTATTTTGACCAAAAAATTAGACCATCCAATTTCTAAAATGGCTATACTGAATACTCTTACTCACCAAAAGACTAATGAAATGAGTGACCGTCAGGTTAACTGATGGTAATTGAGGTCGTTACATAGTAGAGTTACTAATAATTTAATTTATTTAATGCATATTGCCTACGCATATTTACGTATTTATTCCATCTATATCAAGTATTTAATTACTTGTTAGATTTGAATGGGCTTAGCGTGAATAATGGGATTTTTTTTTGCAGGGTATGAAAATGAAAAAACACGAAGAACTTGAAACACCAACATTTACTACTTCGATTCCAGTAGAAATTTCTTCAGAAGATTGAGCCTCATTTAACAAGTCGAGCTATAAGCGTGAATAATTGTCTTGAATTACACTTGTTACCATAGCCGCATTTCAGAAAATGATATTTCAATATACAGCGCTTTCAAATTCACATTTTCAAATATATTATAAAGCCTCATAGAAACGGCGAATGTACGAGCTTAAAAAAAAATTATTGAATTGAGTAATGGCGATTGACTGTCAATTATGTATATTATCGATTGAGTTTAATCGATTATTTTAGTAATTTATTATTATTTTATTTTTATTATTATTACTACTATTACGATTATGTACTATCTTATTTTTTCTTCTTTCTCTTTTCTTGAAGATAAGTATATGACTGCACCTTTTTTCATGTTTTCTAAAAACAGTTTGTACACACGCCGAGCGCCATCTTTTTAATGTTTACAAAACCGTGGAATTTTTGACGCTAAGGCTAAATTCAATGTGACAGTATTTTATGAATAAAAATGTTCGTTTTCTAGTAATACTTGCGGGTTTCAAAACGAATTCAATGCGTACATGCCACCACTAAGGATTATAAAACGGACATTTTACTATTAGTTTTAGTATCTTAATGTTTAACACTGAAAAGGTATAACGAAAAAAAAAATTAAATTATTTTTATTCCATTGTGTTATTCCATTTCATTTTTCACCGATCTCGCTCGCTTTGCTTTTATCAAAGTAGGTGTCTTAGTGAGGGGTTTTCCTCTTTTTTTAGAATGCTGAAACAGCAGCCAAAAAACTTACTTTTCTGTTGATGTCTTCTTAATCAGTGCAATTATTCACTACTGACATAATAAAATTCATCATCGAATAGTTTCTCATTTTCACTCTACCTTTGATTAAAGAACACAGTAAATAAATTGAGAAATATAAAAATTCACCCAAATCACTATCTACTTATATATCAAAATAACAACGTTAACGAATAATAAAATCTTTAGGATAGTCATAAATTTTGGGGAAAGCTTTGATCTCTTCCTCCGTATAAGTATCGAGAGTTCGAGGAATTATTTTCAGCGGTCTAATTTGATTGGTTACATTCCCTAAAATCTCCGAGGGCACGTTTTCATCCGGGTAGACATGCAACCTCTCCATGGTGTAACGTCGCTGTAAATTGTTGCCTAAATTGGAATACACTGCTCTCTTAAAAATCTGCGGGGAAGAAATTCGATCATAGAACTTGATGCAATTTATATACCATTCACAATGATATGTATTTGGTACAAAATAAATTACCAATGTTGGATCTTTATCGTGTAATTCCCATGCCCTGGTGTAAGTTTTACCTTTGGCGTAACCTGTGTCATGGTAATACACTCGCCAACGCCATTCCTCCCCAGGTAAAGCGATTTCACGACTGTTGATAACAACTACATGATCTCCGCAATTAGCTGTAAAATAAAAGGCAAAGTAATGTACCGATCTGATTGATATTTCAAATAAAAATGAAACGTTAAGATCTCACTAACACATGGGATGATATATTGGCTTATACGTTCCTTTCAAGTATTTACAAATCGTGGGAGCAGCCAATAAAGGATTCTGCCATCTTGCATCGAACAAATGCCATACTCTGGTTAGAGCGTTCCATTGCTGAAAAATTAATTTTATTAATAATAACTATCTAATTTTTGTAGCGTACGTACTGTGGATAATTTACTTTGACTCGTTCCCAAGACGACATTTTATTTTTGCAAAATTATGATACGCTTTCCTCAAAACACTTGAAAATTAGGTACAGGATGTTGTAGATATTGTTATTGGATAGAATTATTATTCATTCTTCAATTTTAATGAAATACCAAAAATATTAAATAGTTAGTTAAGATCATAAACACGGATTTTTGCTGCAAAAAATTTAATGAAAAATAATTATTGATAATAAATGATAATAATACCGGTTCCAGAGTCGTACGTGTGGCCATGATTTTTGATACTCGTTTTTTAACTTAATAAATTAGTCACCAGGATTGCTTGTTGAAAGTTATGGAAAAAAAATTCAATTTCCATTTTCCAACCAGGCGAACTGACAACAGGTGATCACTCGTCTACCGTACAATTTTTATCATTATTCGTTTTTATCAAATTCCAACCGTACGCGTACTTTACAGTTACATTTTTTTCAAAGATTTTTTAATCAATTTATGATTGATTGAATGCAAACTTTAAACCAATGTGTGCACATAGAAGATGGATTAATTAATAAACCAACAAACCCAACAATACTGATCAGTTGAATCTTGTGAGCTCTTTACTTCCTTAACACGTATATATGAAAGAGTAATTTTTCATTTGAAATGGTATCCAGTAGTTTTTTTTTGTTCTCGGATTCTTACTCTTTACTATAAAAATTAGGAACCGGTGCTCTGATGAAAGAGTGTGGTAACATTCGAAATTGAAGTCAATTTCACGAACAAAACATCTACCATGAGTAACCTTAAAGATGATTTGAATCAATATTTGAATCGAGGTGATCAGGCAAAGAGTGGTGTATCATTCGGTAAGCAAGCTTTCAATAAAATTTTCAAAAAATTGGAAACAGAAGATAACGAAGATCTGTTAAACAATGATCAAAAATATTATCAGGGATGGTTTACGTGCCCTACGTTAGTAAGTAATCAGATTATCAGAAATCAAGTATTCCGTACGAGATTCAAAATTTAATTTTGATTATTTTTTTGTTTTAGGGTCGAATGCAAAAACTGATTTGCTTTTGTATTTGTTTGTGTATGAGTTGCCTATTTTTTGGATTATCCATTATATACATTCCTGTCATCGTGTTGAAAGCAAGAAAATTTGCTCTATTTTTCACTCTTGGGAGCTGTTCAACCCTATGCAGGTAAGCTATACTACATGTAATAGTGATTCTGGCTTTATTAGACGTTCCCAAATATTATTAGTCACTAGCAATCTAACCGCAATCACATTTTTTTCAGTTTCGCATTTCTTTGGGGACCATTCAACTACATAAAACATCTGTGCTCACTGGAACGTTTGCCATTCACTTCAGTCTATTTTTCTTCATTAACTGCAACCTTGTACTTTTCATTAGTCGTACAAAGCACGTTAGCTACTGCGTTATGTGCCGTCATTCAAATTGTTTCTCTTGTATGGTTTGTATTTACTTATATTCCAGGAGGGCAGACCGGTTTATCAATGTTTAGGAGGATTTTTGCATCAGCAGTTTCCTCAACTGTTTCTAATACCTTGCCCGTATAGATATTTGTATGTTGAATATACATAAATGTTACACTCATGTTCCTACCTACCGTTTTCAATTTTAAATTTTTTTTATCTGTACTTGCGTTTACTTGTGTTCTAAATAATGTCATATTTGTTAATATAATACGCTGAATATTCTTTCTGTTGGGTAAACGTCTTATAAAGTCATCTGTCTTGATTACTGATGTAGGTATGTAATTTCTTCAATCCATATCTAAGATATGATGAGATAAGTATGTACAGTACGATAAATTTAACTGTGAAACTTCATTTACAGAGTTACCCATCAGTGCTGATTATTAATTTAATTACTTACTACGGTAGGAGTGAACGTTTAATAGGGTAACTTGCTTTTTGATAAAGCACGTCCTGCAATTGAGAAAGAGAAAGACGTGATGTCGGGTAAGTTGATATTCAACTGGCAGTTTTATTCTGGCTGAAACCGTAAAAAAGTAGATAATGCCAAACAATTGATTATTCTGAACCCAAATTTAGGTAGTCGAGTGAATCTTGATGTACCAAGATGGGATCAAAACACTTACATAGGCCGAGTGAAGTATTTTTTCAAGATAACCAATCCACTGAATATTCTGAAAACTGATGAAGAATTGAATACGGCAAAAGAAATAGTGAATAGATATAAGTAGGTTCATGTTTCCTAAGGAATGCCATTGTTTTGGATTTTGGGCGATAAAAAACTTCAAAACTAATATCTTTTATTCTACGACAGGATGGGACTACCGCTAGAAATAACTTTAAGTGATTTGTATCACGCTAAAGATATTGTTGATTCAGCTTTTCACCCTGACACTGGAGAAAAAATGATTTTATTTGGGAGAATGTCTGCTCTTTTGCCAATGAAGATGGCACTTACAGGATGCATGATTACATTTTACAGGTAAATTTTTGCTGTGAATAGAGACGTTTACTTTTCAAAACAATAAATTTGTAATACGTATTTAGATCGACTCCTGCTGTTGTTTTTTGGCAATGGTTTAATCAATCATGCAATGCCTTGTTAAATTACACGAATCGAAGCGGCTCTTCCAAAATTTCTACCGAGTAGGTATTTTTCATCCAATTTTTTCCTCTTCCATTTTTTGCCGGGCCAACCTGTCACAAATGAATTATGCATTTCAGACAAATTATAAAATCGTATGTTTTGGCCACGAGTGGAGCTGTAACTACTGCAATCACATTGAATAAACTTGCTAAAGTATCTTAAATACAGCACATAATTATTTAGAAGCAATAATTGGGGCTTGAGTTACAATTCAGCAAATTTTTACTCATGTATAGGTATAATATGTTTTTTAGAAAGCGCCTTCTGTTGTCAGTAGATTAGTGCCGTTTGCCGCGGTTGCTGCTGCGAACTGGATTAACATTCCAGTAATGCGATATAGGTAAGTAAATACATATGAACGAATACTTATTATTTATTATTACATACCTACCTATAGAATAACTATGTAGAGGTGATTATGAATAACATTTTAGTATTTCAATTTTTCACCTTTACTGTGAGCTGGTTTTTTTTTCAGAGAATTAGAGAATGGTATTCCTGTGTTTGACAAGAATAGGAACTTCTTGGGATACTCAAAAACTGCAGCTGTGTATGGAATATTAACAGTTATACTCAGTCGAATTTGCATGTGTGCTCCTGCAATGGGTAAATTAGAAATATTGAACTGATTTATTTTTCTCTCTTCCTTTTTTTAAATGCTAATACGAGTAATCTACGCTTCTTTAAGTATAGTTTTGACTCCTTTCATTATGGAGTGGGTCGAAAAAAGAGGGCTTATTAGACGATACCCTTGGATGCCTGCTCCCTTGCAGGTACTGCTTTGTGGTGTATTTTTCACATTTGGAACACCCATGGGCTGTGCTATATTTCCTCAAATGTATCCAATCGACGTTCAAAAGCTAGAAAAAGAAATTCAGGTAAAGTAGGTTCATATGGTATTTAAAATACTAAAACTACCTACAATTCGAACGTACTTAATGAAATTCTTACGTATTTGAGTTCAACAATACTTCCTCATAACAATGACAATGAATCTTAATTGTTCAGCCTTA
Source organism: Paracoccus marginatus (assembly GCA_900065295.1). Lineage (NCBI taxonomy): Eukaryota > Metazoa > Arthropoda > Insecta > Hemiptera > Pseudococcidae > Paracoccus > Paracoccus marginatus. The sequence continues at coordinate 9,262 of FIZT01053759.1, forward strand.
AAGTAGGTATACAATGCATACAAATTACTAACTTATTATAATTTTGATTTGAAAAAATTCATGAATGTACTGATCTTCATTTTGAATTCAAAGTAGGTAGTTGTGTCGTGGTGTATTTTGCCAAGTTGTACTTAGTGAAAATTTTCTCTTGTTGTTTATGTGTTCAGGAAAACGCCAAAAAAAATTGTTCCATTCCTCAAATAGCGTACTTTAACAAGGGCTTATGAACGAATAAATTGGTGTTAATCGATCGAGTGATTTTTCATTTTTTTGAAAATTTTGTTATCCGTAATTGCATTACCTATAGTATTGTAAATTATGTCGCACTTGTTGATATTTTGTAAAATAAATGTGAAAATTTCATGTGAGTAAGTATGCTGAAATACTATTAAATGTTTTCCACTATCGCCTTCCTTGAATATTTTTTTTATTCGTATCTGTAAGACGCGATGTGTGTGTTAAAGTTCAACGATAAAAATTCTATCGAGAAATTACCCATCAATGCTAATCATTAATTAAATGCTATAGGGAATGGACGCGTGAGTAGCTCGCATCTTGTTTAGTCACATTCTACATTTGGAAAAGGAACGATGTCGGGTAAGTTGAAATTCAACGTATAATTTTTCTTAGGTACCTGATTAGTGATAAGTACATAAAAAAATCAAAGGTATCGGGTAACAACAATTGATTATTCCAGACCTACGTTTAGACAATAGAGTAAATCTTGATGTACCAAGATGGGACCAAAATACTTACATAGGCCGAGTGAAATATTTTTTCAATGTAACTAATCCACTACATATCCTGAAAAATGATGAAGAATTGAATAAGGCTAAAGATATAGTGGATAGATACAAGTCGGTACTTGATTGATGTTATGGCTGGATGTAAAAAAATTTTTAAAGTAATTTTTGCTTCAACTACAGGCTAGGGTTGCCGCTACAGGAAGTAACTTTAAGCGATGTGTATCACGCTAAGGATATTGTTGATTCAGCTTTCCACCCTGACACTGGTGAAAAAATGATATTATTTGGAAGAATGTCTGCACAAGTGCCCATGAATATGATTATTACAGGATGCATGATTACTTTCTATAAGTAAGCTATACAGGCTATACTTACCCAGCTTATTTTTTCCCAAATCATTCCTCTAAAAAAATACATACCTACCTATGTATGAAACTTGTATTTTTTTTTCTAGATCTACTCCTGCCGTTGTATTTTGGCAGTGGTTTAATCAATCATTTAATGCCTTGGTAAATTACACAAATCGAAGCGGTTCTTCAGAAATTTCAATCGAGTAAGCGTTGCATAATAATGAACACATTTTTAAAAATAATATAAAAAATATGTACTCTTATCAATGTAGGAACCTACCTCACTTATTAGTAAGTACAAAACGATAAAAAAAAAATTATAAAAATTTTTATACGTAGCTTATTGTGTTTTTCTCAGTACGTCTTTCTTGGACGAACTTTACACTTGTGATACGTAATTATGCGTTTCAGACAAATTACAAAATCATACGTTTTAGCAACAAGCGGAGCTGTGTCTACTGCCATTGCGTTGAATAAACTTGCGAAAGTAATTTGCCCATATTTTTCTAAAGGTATTAAATACTTAAATAATGACTTGTACTTATAATTTTTTAGAAAGCACCTTCTGTTGTCAGTAGATTAGTGCCATTCGCCGCGGTCGCTGCAGCAAACTGCATCAACATTCCTCTGATGCGATATAAGTAAGTAGGTACCTACAATGTACATACGAGTATCGAGTACAAAAATACCATTCCTTAGTTTTTTAATCGTTATTTTATAATCATTATTTTTTATTTTTAGGGAATTGGACCAAGGAATTCCTGTAGTTGACGAGAATAACAATTTGTTGGGACACTCAAAAACCGCGGCAGTTAATGGAATATCAGCGGTAGTATTAAGTCGTATTTGCATGTGCGCTCCAGGGATGAGTGAGTAAAAAATACTAAAATTGTATTTTCTTTCAATATTAGTTCTAGTGGTTGTGAACTATGCACTATGTACCTAACCTACCTTTTTCTTCGTTTTGTTTTTTTGTTTTTTTAGTTTTTACCCCTTTTATTATGGAGTGGATTGAAAAGAGAGGAGTTATTAGACGATACCCTTGGTTACCTGCTCCCTTGCAATTACTTTTATGTGGTGTATTTTTGACATTTGCGACGCCAATGTGCTGTGCTTTATTCCCTCAAAGTTATCCAATTGATATTCGAAAGCTAGAAACACAGATACAGGTAAAGGTTAACTCATCATGCTTGTCTATTGAAACTACCATCTGATTACGAAGTTACCAACAAAACAAAACTACTATTTTGCACTATATTCCTTAAGAAAAACGTTCATAAGTATCGGTTATGAACGTGTTATGAATCTAAAATTACCACTTTTACCACTTTGTCTCACAAACGTAGGTAAGTAGGTAATACGTCATGTGTGAAAAGTACCTAGTTTGAACGAATCCCAAAAAAATCGCAGGTAAGTTGTGCATGTTAGCTTTTCTAAATAAATTCTTTTAATTTACGAAACACGTTCTTTATTTCGA
>FIZT01053769.1:0-19837 GCA_900065295.1 Paracoccus marginatus
GTGAAGTTTCTCACCTCATTTTGACTGGCTAAAAATCACAAAAAACAGCGTTTTTTAAAAATGAGGTGCACTTTGAGGACCTCCTGCTTCCCCTCCGGTGCACCTAGGGGACTCAAAATTTTTTGGGATGTCCTTCACTCAAAGTAAAACTACCTACCCCGCCGAATTTGGTCAAAATCCAAGGTATGTTTTTTATTTCACTCCACCCTAATGTACGTACTACGTAGACATAATTTGATCACCAAAACGTACCGGATAAATAAAATTGCAAGGTGTAGGTCTAGGTACCTCATATTAGGTATCATGTAAAAACCAATAGGTACACTAATCTACATAACTTTGCATTTCAGCATTATAAATTAATTGAGAACATTTGTACTTATTCGCCAATTTAGTTACAAACGTTTAAGCGGAAAACGTATGAATCATGAAGCTCTATTACGTGTTTTCATACACAAAGATCAAGAGCAAGAAGTAAAAACATCGTCAAGGGGAAGGGGCGGACGGAAAATTAACTCTGATTCATAAAAATGTGCGCTGCGTAAGTACAGTACAAGTAACCACTCTAACCAGTACGTAGCGCGTCTACGTACGTACATATACGAGCTTATGCTATACTCGTTATTTTATTACTTCGACGTACGTGTATCTATCGAAAGATTTATCGATAGTCATAATCGTAACTGTATTCGTGAAGAAGACTCATTATTATTTTTCAATTTACAAATACGACCGCGTGGTAAGTGATTTTTACAAATACTTTTATAGGTAATTTAAATTCGTCAAAGTTTTGTCAAGTTTCCTATTTTAATTAATAAGTAGATAGATACATTAAGACAAAAGTAAACGAATTCCTATTTTTTTTTTTTTTTTCGTTAAAGGAAAAAGATTTTTCGATTAGAAATGCTTACACAGAGTTATCAATTTATTATTCTGTTTCATTAGTAGGTAATTTTGCTATCAAATTTTTCATAACTTTTTTTAAAAACCAACAATAATTAAAATTTATCAAGGTGGTACAAGGTACATAATTTTTCGGAAAATTCATTTCGTAAATGTAAGTCGACAAATCAAATAAACACGTAAATAAAGCTAACAAACCTCAACAGCATCTTTGTTATGTGTGATGAGAATCTCTTTTAATCTTATTACACTTACAATACAGTAAAATAAAAAATATACAACGTTCTTTAATGTGATTTTTTTCTTCCTAATCATTTACAGTAAGTAGGCGTGTAATTTCGGTTTGTTTTAAATATCAATATTAATTCTAGTGAGATTCGTTTCATTTTCAGGCACAGGTACCTAAACCTACTAATACCAACACCTCTCTGTGTGTAGCGCATACAGTATACACTGTATAGCACGACAGCACGACAACTTCCTAATTGCTTTTAATTCATAAGTATTCAAGTCATCATTAGCATAATTTACGTTGAATATTTTTTTTTCTTTGAAAAGAAGATTGCATATACTTATGTTTTTTTGGAACTTGAATACAACAACTTTAATATCCATGCATAACTACCGTGTACCATGTATCTAATACCTATCTACGATTGGTAATAATAATGGCTCTTGGCTCAAGCATAAAAATAACTCAGACAGAAAAAAGAACAATTCGTTGTGAACGTAGGTATAGAAAAAATTTGAAACCAATAAAATAGTTTCAGAATTCATAATTTATAAATGAAAATAAATTCTGTGCTCAAGATCAACACATCATTTTTTTATTTTACATTTTTAAATCTCACTGTACCTACTAACGTCAATAGAGAGATAATTTTTACGCGATTCTGTTAGCGATAGTTTCTAATCTTTTTCGATAAAAATTAAGGACGTTATGAAGTACCCAGTAGGTGCCTAGACCTACTACCTACTTTCAGAATTCATACCCAAGTCGTGGTTTAAATCCACTTTTTGAAGAAAAATCATCAATATTTGTTTATTGTAAAAATACATCATCAAAAACTCCGAGAGACTAAATGAGTTGGCAATTTTTCAGTTACGTAATTTCCTTTGTTTGAAATATTTATCAATACTAATTTAATAACAAAAACGTCCATACGAAAATAATGTAACAATAGGTTTTTTTCCCGAAGTATAAGCGCAAACCTGACTGAGAATCTTTTGGGTAAACAAAGTATAATCAACGATTTTTTCAGTTTTGATTTTAAATTTTCGCAGACAAAGACTCGTAGGTATTTAATTTTAAACCGAGTATTCAACTGACTTATTAACTTACTGGACTTAGCTACCAGTGAAATGGCGTCCTAAGGCACAAAATACATAAGTACCATCTCACAACAAAAATGATTCATCACATCCTCCAACTTCAATAAATTTACTCAACTTCATAATTCTAGTCAATTTGAATCAAATGGACCGGACATTAGAAACACAAAAGTGAAACAAATGATTCAAGTTTTTTTTTTTTTTTTTTTTTTTACAGTTTCAAGATGACACACTCATTGATCAAGTTCGTAGCACTTTTCATATTGTATCAATCTTTAGTCGATGCTCATACCTATCACTTGGGTGAGAAATGCCTAGATGTAGAACCAGTAAAGAATTTCGATATTAACAGGGTAAGCGGGCAAGTTCACTTGATTATCTGCGAGTAAACTGATTTCTGGTTGATTGTTACATCTGTAAACTTTATTTCAGTTTTCTGGTGTTTGGTATGCAATTCAAAAAACATCCACCGCTAGTCGTTGCCTACTATACAACATTACAGCCACCGATTTGAGAAAAATGTATACTATTACGCAAGTTAGTGTGAACCCTGTAGTCGGTTTAGTGAAAGATAATCTTTATCGTTACCAAGGACATCTGGAATTATCAGACGAAACAAAAGATGGAAAACTAGCGGTTAAATTTCCTCTCAGTGAGTTTAACATTGACAATACTCAAATTTGCAAATTAGTCTATCTTGAGTAATTTTTTTTTTTTTTTTGAAATCCGTCCAAAATTATAGGCTTAGCTGGACTCGCTTCGTTTGTTGTTTTTGATACGGATTATGAGAACTATGCCGGAATATACAGCTGTCAAAGTATTGCATTCACACACAGACAAACAGCTGTAATTCTATCTAGAAAAAATACTCTCGATAAATCTATCGTGAACAAGGTATGCAAATGTGCTGAGATTCGTTGAAGAATCAGCTATGCGAAAAATCTTTTGTAACACCTTGACTTTTTTGCTTCAGCTCCGCGAACGATTAGGACGCGATCAAGTGAATCCATTCGACTTATCGACCATTAGTCACGATAATTGTAATTATAATACCAACTACACTCTTGAAATCAACGAACACACATTCAGCAAAGATAATTTCAAGAAAGCTGCCAAGAGTGTAGGCAATGCTATCGCAGACGGTGCTAACTTCGTGTACCAAGGAGCCAAAAAAGTATACAATTACGTAAAAAAAGATCCGAAAGAGATTGAAAATGAAAAATTGAAAGAATATTTGCTGAAAAGATCAAAAGCAACAGATATGAAAGAAATAGAAGAGCTTGATGACCAAGAACATCCGCAGGTCAATTTTTTCTAACATTTTCTATTGCATTTAATGCTCAAACTTTCATTTAATTTATTTTGTATCAGTTAGTTTTGATTTTGTATCGTTAATTTTTTTATATTCGTGCATTTACCTCTTTTTGACTATTATCTACTTTTATTAATAAAGTTATTATGTGATGAAATGAAATTACTTTTTTTAAAGTAATGAGTTAGCTCAAGTACCGAGCTGCGTTCTAAAAGTTTTAATTCTTAAGGATACACACTCCTTTGATTAACTTTTCAAACGCAACTCCGATGATAAAGTGAAAGAAAAGTAGAAGGCGTAAGTAAAGTACAGAAGCACACACTACAGCAATTAAAATTCTCAAGAAGTTTGTACCTGAAGTTATTTTGCAACATTTGGAAGTTTTGTGCATGAAATAATCCGTGCAGATGTGGTAAGCGAAATAGTTAGTAAGCCAATTACAAATAGTTCTCTGAAAATGTAATTTTTTCTCATTAAAAACTCATCAGTAAAATAATGAATCAACTGAGTACAGTTAAACTAACCTATAACCACTTCATGTGGAAAGAAATGTAATATATAAGTATATAACTGTTTCGAAAATATGTTTTATTAAAACATTTTAGTTTCTTTTCCCATATAAATCGAGTAACAATGATCATATGTAGAAAAACTAAATATTTGGAGCATAACAGTTCTAAGTTTGATTTGTTTTACATTGAATTACTCAATAGGTATCATTTCTTAAAATTAAAATAGAATCAAAATTACTTCGCGATCATTTATTGCCTAAAATTCCATGGAATGTGGCGCCACTGTAACCTACAGTAGAAGGCAAGGAATCTACGAAGTTGATGTACATTCTGAAAAACGATCATCAAGTTGAGATGGGTGGAATTCAAACAACGTAAATGAACCACTGATTTCATTTTTACCTGTCTCCTGGAATACCTAGATGTTTGTTAACATGGTCGTAGATAGCTGCAGCGTGTTTCTTATTTTCTTCGATTCCCAATTTACCGATACTCATCAAAGTAGCATAGCCGCAAGGTTCATTAGTTCCACCCCATATAATGGCCTGATCCCCATTTACTTGCACTGTCACGTACTAAAATAAAACATCGAATGTTAAGGAATACTTCATGAACATAAACATTGAATTAGGTAGGTAATTTTTTCGACAATTTTTTACTTACACTTTCAGGTTTCCCAAGAGAGGATGCAACAAGTTTAGAAGTTGATTTCAAAAATTCGGGTGTAATTTTAGATTGCGGAACATTGGTGTCCAACTTGAAATACGGCATTTCGTTAGTTTGAATTAGGTTTGAATACAAAAAGAAAAGAAAAGGCCAGATATAACGTAGGCACGAGCACTTCGTATTAACTCAACTTCATAAAGTTCAAAGTATTTCTTCAACTTCTGATTTCAAATTCATTTCGATATCGTTCTTCTTTTTTGTCGGTTTTTTTTTTTATCAGTCAACTTTCAAGTTTGCAGTGTTGTTTGCATTGCAACATTCAAATTTTCAAAAAGTCAAAATTTGTTCAGCGCTCATGTCAAAATCTCCAAAATCCAGACTATCAAAATTTTGAATTTATATTTTTTTCACTACTTCTTGGAAAAGTTTAGAAAAATATTTATAAATTTTGATTTTTTTTTAATTATTATTTTAGAAACATGACTATAAATCAAACATAACACGATGTTATATGAAAGAAATGAGAAAATATTCATGAAAATCAGGAACTAGTCACCTTTACTACCAGTTTTTTATCGATCATTTTTGTTGTTTTCTGATAAGTGAAAAGTGTGAAAAAGAACTTTGATAACAAAGTTTCAAGAAGCAAGAAATTGAACCACGTAATCGAAGAAGATCGGAAATCCGTCAATCGTAAAATTTAAGTTTAAGTTTATTTTTCCGCTCAATTTCGAAATTTTGGACATAAGAAACTTCTTGATTTTGTTTTCTTTAAATATTCGCAACTTTTCATGTGATTTATTCATTGCTTCGTCTGTTCGCTAACGCATGAGCATTGAACAAAGTCCAAGACAGTGCTAAAACCAATTGAGACAAGTGCTCATAAGCTCGTCATAAAATTCGACCAATAGGAAAATGTACACATCATAGATACAATACAACAATTACAACTTGACGTTGTGTTTGAAATACTAGGGGAAAGTTCTCGTACCCGGCGAGTGATTATTTCAATTTTCAAATTGTTTTATGCGATGAGAAACTCGGTTGTGATATGAAATCGGTATTGTAATAACTATCAGTTCATACTTGTTTTCTTCTAGTTCATAGTATCGCCGGTTAATATTTCAATATTTAAAAAGTAAGTACCTGGGTACCACATTTTTTGATGAAATTTTGACTGGTGAAATTATGCCTAATTTTTATGGCCATCGAGAATGGGAGATCAAGTTATTGAAAATTGGGACCAGCGCTGCTTTCAAATGTGCTCTGCAATTTGAAATTCAAAACCAGTAAAGCTCTGACCTATTTCATTCGGATGAATACAACTTGATTTCTTCTCTCTTTTTTTGAACTTCAATATTAAATCGAACATAATCATTTACTTTGATTTTAATTTCTTTACAGATGTCAGCCACGTCCAGAGGTATACTTCTGAATTTTTTGGTTGCGATAACTATATTTCTTCATCATAGTAACTATGTTGGAGGTATAGCAGTTATGAGCGTAGATATAGGCTCAGAGTGGATGAAAGTAGCTATTGTATCGGTAAGTAGGTATTTAAAACGGCGATAATCTAACATAACAATTTTTGAAAAATCAATATGCACGCATCTACATATAATGATTAATTAATCAGAACACTTATGTCAATAAGGCTTCTAATTATTAATGACGTTTTGACATGTTTGTATCATTTTCCACTGACGTGGTTCTAAATTAATTTTTTATCCTTATTAGCCTGGTGTACCGATGGAGATTGCTCTAAATAAAGAATCCAAAAGAAAAACCCCCGTAGCTATAGCATTCCGTGATAATGAAAGGACATTTGGAGAAGACGCTCTCAGTGTTGGTGTTCGTTTTCCGCAGTATTGTTTCACGCACTTTTTGGATTTATTAGGCAAGGATATAAATAATCCGATGGTGAAGAAATTCGTAGAAAGATTTCCTCAGTACGATATTAGACCAGATCCTCATAGAAATACCGTAGTTTTCCATTACGATAAGTTAGTATTCATTATTTCTTGACGGTCACTTCATTTCCCAGTTTAAAATCAAACTGAAAGTAAATTACATAAATTTTATTCGCTCCAATAGTGAGACCGTGTATAGTCCTGAAGAATTGGTAGCTATGTTGTTGAGTAAAGCTAGAGAGTTTGCCAAAGATTCTGCTAGACAGCCAATTAACGACGTTGTACTCACTGTACCTGGTTATTTTAATCAAATTGAAAGGAAAGCCATGGTTACTGCTGCTGAAATGGCTGGATTAAAAGTTCTTCAATTAATCAACGACTACACTGCTGGTTAGTATTATTTTCGGAATGGAAGTAGTACAAAGAATTGATGAAAATTTATAAAATCAATCTGTTTAGCTGCATTAAACTACGGCATCTTCAGAAGAAAAGATTTCAATGAAACTGCTCAATACGTCATGCTGTATGATATGGGAGCCTATTCTACTAGTGTCGTGATTGTTAGCTATCAAAACGTCAAAACGAAAGAAAAAGGTTTTGTCGAGACGAATCCTCAGCTTTCTGTCGTCGGAGTTGGGTAAGACTCCAGTTTTTCGTGTAATTTAGTTTAATGATGAAACAATTATTAGTAACGTCTTCGCTTATTTTTAGATTTGATCGAACGTTAGGTGGATTGGAAATGCAACTTCGTTTGCGCGATTATTTAGCAAAAAAATTCAACGAGCTCAAAAAAACAGACAAAAATGTTTTTAATTATCCCAGAGCTATGTCAAAAATTTTCAAGGAAGCTGGTCGTCTTAAAATTATTTTGAGTGCCAATGCAGAGTATTATGCTCAAGTACGTATGTTTTCAGTTGGTACTTTGAAGCATTATTTTGCTCAGAAGGTGTTCAATTTTATTTTTATGAAAACAGATTGAAAACGTTATTGACGATGTCGATTTTAAACTACTCGTAACGAGAGACGAATTTGAGAACTTATGTGCAGATTTGTTTGCCAGAGTAAAATATCCGGTGGAACAAGCGCTTAAAACCTCACAACTCTCCATGGACGTCATTAGTCAAGTAAAAACAACCAACATATCCTAATTTTGGAAACGTTTGTCAAGTTTTGAGACTAATGTTAACATTTTTAGGTAATTTTAGTCGGTGCTGGCACCAGAGTTCCTGCTGTTCAAGATCGGCTATCGAGTGTGGTAAAAATAGAACTTAGCAAAAATTTAAATACCGACGAAGCAGCTGTTCTTGGTGCTGCTTACAAGGCAGCAGATTTAAGTACCGGTTTTAAAGTGAAAAAATTCATTACCAAAGACGCGGTTATATTTCCTATTCAAGTAGGAGTGATTTTGTTTGCTTTACCATTCTAATGGCTGTATGAAAACTTATGATTTATTTTTAATAGGTTACATTTGAAAGAGAAAAAAGTGAAGTAGAAAAAGAATCTAAACAAATTACCCGGACGTTATTCAGTTTAATGAATCCGTACCCTCAAAAAAAAATATTAACTTTCAACAAACATCAAAATGATTTCGAATTTCGAGTTCAATACGGTGATCTTGAATCGGTGCTCCCCGAGCATGAAATTCAGTACGTTGTAGCACCAAATTCTTACGATCTATTTGATAACCGAATAACGATTTGAAAAAACGAACAATTCTTATTTCAGTGCTATCGGCGGAAAATCTTTACATGCTGTTAGGCTAAATGGAGTGTCTGAAGCTATTAAGAAACATCATGGTCCGAACGTTGAATCAAAAGGAATCAAAGCTCATTTTAATTTAGATGAAAGCGGTTTATTATCCATGACCAATGTGGAATTAATAGTTGAGAAAACATTAACGGCTGAAGAATTAGCCGCTCAAGAATATGACGAACAGTCTACATTTTCTAAATTGAGTTCCACCATAAGTAAATTATTCCATGGTAAAGCGCAAAGTTGAGTACTCGAAATACTTTCTTGAATTGCCATTCAACTTCTCATTAATTTTTCAGCGGCTGAGGAAGAACTCAAAGAAAAAGATCCTAACGTAAAAGTTAAAGATCCGCCATCTGGAGACGAAGGTACAAAACCAGTGAAGGAAGAACCGGAATCCTCGAAGCAAGTCAATGAAACAGAAAAAACTGCGAATAAAACTGCTGAAAATGACGATGTTAAAAAAGTCAATGGTACGGCGAAGGAGGAAACTGAAAAAAAACCAAAAGTAGTTACTTTGAAAGAGCCAATAAACTCTTCAGTTACTCACTTGGGAGTTAATCATCTTACTGGAGATCAGCTTCAACATTCCGTTGATAAGTAATGCGTCGAATTTCTTAAGCATCCATCCGATATTGAAATTGGAACTGTTATTTTTACGATATATTTCATTTTCAGAATCACTCTACTCGATGAATACGATTTAAAGCGATCACGTCGAGAAGGAGCTTTAAATTCCTTGGAATCGGCTGTTATTGACACTCGAATGAAACTTGATGATGCAGATTTCATTTCTTACGCTAAGCCGGAAGAAGCTGAACTAATTACTACGAAATCGAAAGAGGTATTCATTTTTACTTTGTTGATACGATACAAGTTACAATATTTCAACTGTCGAAAATTCGCTTTAGATCTCGGATTGGTTGGAGGAAGAGGGTTACACCGCCGAAGTTGATGTGTTGGAATCTAAACTTGCTGAATTGAAGAAACTAATGAAACCAGTGAAATTGCGTCACAGAGAACATACTGACAGACCTGAAGCTTTGAAAGCTCTCGATCAGACTTTGAACGCTTCAACCTTGTTCTTAAATAACATTAAAAATTTCACCCAACAGTTCAACGTGACTTCTGATGATCCAGCCTACACATTGTATACAACTGTGGAAATTCAAAGCTTGGAAAAATTGATAAACGATACGATAGTAAGTTATAATATTGGTAATGGGAATACGTTTCGACACTACAATTTGATCAATGTTTCTCTTGTAGGTTTGGAAAGAAACCGCTGTTACAAAACAATCGACGTTAGCAAAATCTGATGATCCCATTTTAAACGCCAGAACCATCTCAGAAAAATCGTTTTCCTTGGATAGAGAGGTACGAGTCATCAAACATGTTCTTTAAGTTGTCGTGAGATGTATATATATATTTTTTTTTCAGGTTAGATATTTAGCCAATAAATCGAAGAATTGGCGCCCTCCGACCAGTGACAAAACAACCAAAGATAAAGGTATGAATGATTTGAATTTATTTGATTGTGCTTACGCTCATCTTTTTATGATTGATAATTTTTTTCTGTTTCAGATAAGAAATCCAAATCCAAAGGAAAAGGAAAAGAAAAAGAAGAAAGCGCTAATGCACAAGAAGAAAAACCCGTTTCGGAAGAAGATATTAACCAAGAACCTGTTCCGGAAAAAAGTTTTGATAGCGAAAAAGAACAAAAATCAAAAACCAAGAGTACAGGTGAATATTTTATTTACATAGATACTGAGCTGTAGGTATATATGATAGAAATACTTATTCAATAATTTTCCACTTTTTATCTGCTACTTTAGACGATAAAGAAGATGTACACGCGGAACTGTAATCACGCAACTCGTAAGGTAGGTATTTAAATTTTACAAGTATATTTTATTTTTAGGCAAGATATTTACTTGCTGATATTTTTGAAGACAGGTATACCATTATTTCGATGTGTGGAATTGATCATAATTCGTCCATTACTGAAGTAATTATTCCATCGGTTGCAATATTATTAGGATTTATGGAAATGAATCCCATGTACATTCTGAAACATGTTGAATTTTTTATAACAATAAAATTTAGAATCGAGATTGTAATGGAACTTCTGAATGGTTATTTTTCGTTCTCGTTTGTATCTACGAATGAGTTGAAGTTTAACTACTCATTTTTCAAATTCATAGGAACCTTTTCGAAACCTTTACATTTCTTACTCTTTTATAATTTTCTTCTATTTGGTTCCTACACAATATGTATTTTGTGATATGATTTAATTAAGAAAATTATCGCATTATTATTATCTCTTTTGGTCAATGCTTGTTGTTTGTATTTTGTATATAAATATGTATTTTGTTTGACGATTTGCTTCTTTCACGAAATTATCCTTTAATGTGTGAATGGTAAAATGTTGTAGCGGGAACTACAAAAACAGCGCACAACGCTATGTTTGTTTGAAAAATGTATAAATGTACTATTTTAGGAAATTATCTTTGTGAAGATAACAATTTATTTTTTCTGTTTATCAATTCAATTATTGAAAAGTAGTATTATTTTTGTGAACTATTTATTTATTTATTTATTTATTAATCCAATTTAATCTTGTGGAAAAGCGAACTATACGCGGATAAAACGATGTAATAGTTACCTAAAAGCGAAAATTGGAAATGGAACATCTTGAATTTTCTTAATTTATTTTCTATTGTGATCTAAATTTCGTCGTTATTTATTTCTTTATTTATTTCCTTGAATTTATTTTTAATTTTTGAATCGCTATCGAATCGTAGCATTTGATGTGTTGTGTATAATAAATTTTTTGATGTCAATAATGAATAATATTACTTCAACTTTGATTAGTCAAATAATCACCTGTTTTGCGGTACTCCCAATGACTTCTCAACAAATTCAAATACTTGTGGAGCGTATGATTTACAGGATTCTGAATTGAAAGGTGTAATATTCTGAATCGACCCTAGCGCAAATAAACCTGGTTTTGTTCCCCATTGCATTTTGACTCCAGCTTTAATACTCACAAACACATTCTGATAATGAAAAAAAAGAAATTATTTTATGATAAATTTTTATAGAAATTATGTTTTATTACCTGTTCTGTACCATCAAACAAGTCTGCTACAAACTTAGAAGCATCCTTTAAAATTTTCTCGTTGATTTTATCTTGATCGACATTTGTAATTACGGTTAAAATCGGCATAATTGAAACAAATCTTGGTTTCAGAAATGTAGAACCTAAGTAAGTCTCGTCAGTCGTTCCGCCAGCAAAATCAAAACACTCTCGCGAAGGCAAAGTCTGATTGAAACTAAACTTCAAAATGTGAAAAAAATAAAATAAAAAAAAAGAATGATGAATGGTTCAAGTTTAATAAATCAAAGAGATAACGCGAGTCGAACCATTTTTTTTTTTTTTTTGCTCGACGTTGCGAGAGCGAGAGAGGATTGAATCGTTGCAAATATTTCAAACTCTTTCTTTAAAATCGTTAAATTTCAACTTACGCATAACCATGTCGTTGTTCAGCTTACAAATTAATTTTAAAAAATCGAAACTTCCAAAAGATTTATTTGAAAATGTTTCAAAAATTATTTCTGATTCGCTGGCTCAAAATATTGACGTAAGTACCTACTAAGTATGCACCCAATCATTTCAAAAAAATTTTGTTTACCAGGTTTTGTAGTTCCAGTGTCTAATAGACCTCTTTTTATTTCGAACAGTATGTGAATGGAACATTGGTCGACGATATGCATTTATCTTGGCGCGGAAGCACAGAACCAATGGCATTTTTGTCTATTCAAACGGTCAAAGTTTTGGACGCTAAACTGAACCAATCTTGTTGTGACGCTTTGTATGAGTATTTGACCAATGTTCTGAATGTTTCGAAGGACAGGTAACATATTCATGCTTAAGTAAACATTTTTTCTTCCCTGAGTAGGTACCAAATAATTTTTTCTTCTTTTCAGAATTATTGTTTACTTTACGGAAAAAGTATTGAGTGATATGGCGATTAATGGTTCTTTGTTGTTGGAAAATTTATAAATCACAACTTACAAACTTGATGTAACGTTACTCATTTTAATTTGTAGAATTTTATTTATCCAATGTTTATTCACAATACAGCTTGATACAGCTCATGTGATGGTAATAATTATTGCAGTGTTCTTTTTCGTGTTGTTCAAATCTTCTTTATACAATTATGCATATTGTGTAGGCCTGTATTGTACATTATGTAGTCTAGGGATTTGCTTACGTGCATATAGGTATACTTACTTGCAGATACTGAATTATATAGACCAAAGTAAGTTGGTATCTAGGACCTACATACTACTATATGAATTCTTGAAAAATTAAAAAGTTGTAGGTACATGCTGGTACCAGTACCTATTTGGCAGGGTTTTCTTTTTATTGAAATAAATACATATAAAGAAATAATTGTAGTTTTGATTTCAATTTCTTTTTATTCCTCTTGAAGAAATGACTGATGACAAAGGTAAGCAGGTATTGGATATTAAAAAAAGGGAACGGGCGAAAAAGAAAGAAAAAATAACACTACAGATGCCCGAAAAAATATGGTAGGTATAGAAAACGAAAATAGATGGACAAACCTTGAGTATTAAGTAGGTAAGCAGTAGGTACTACTCGTATTATGTAAGTCAGTGTTAACTCATCCAATTGAATTCTTCACCGTGGTGATGCAGTAACTTGAAAACGGTCAAAAAAAACTTGACGCATTAGCTTAGTAGGTACTTGCTAAACAGAACTGTCTCATAGGTATAGGCCTACCTACTAATTTTAGTCAAGTTGAATAAGTGTCCTTAATTTTTCATGGAGGGTGCGTGGTTTGCCTCTTTTCTTTCTATTATACATTTATGTTACCTAACCACTTTAAAACACCTAATTAAGTATATTTTTTTAAGTAAGCACCTATATATGTAATGTATGTGTTATTTTGTATTTTTGTCAAGGTAATATCAGAACATGAAATGAAAACAAAATAGAACTTTATTTCATTATATGTAAATCATATTATACAAGTAAGTATATAGATAGTAGATAGGCTCTTAGTTGTTTGCATTGCTATAAGCAAGAATATTTCAAGCTCAAAATAATAATTATTAGGTAGGTACTTGATTATCGATAGTAGGTACAATTTGCATGCTCAATGTAGGTATTTATTCATCAGGATTCAAAATCATGGGAGCTCCTGGGGCACGACACATAATTAAGTGATAGAATGTTGTTCCTCTAAACGTAACGGATTCTGGCAAAGTTTCAGTGAATGTTAACCAAAGCCTGCGAAAAGGTTTCACAACTAAGTATTTTTTTCAACAATCTACTTAGGTACTTACTTACTTACTTAATCAAAACAAGAACTACACAATAGCTTCACCTATACTCTTTTGTTCCTGACAATATGACAATAAGTACGCCAGTCATTCATTATTATTCATAAAGTACATAGGTAGATTTTCTAGGTAGGTAGGCAGTTAAATTTCAAAACAGTAGTTTACTAAGTACAGTACAGTTTTTAGTTTACTTTACCTCTTCCTAGGAATTCCTACATATTCTTCAACTAGTTTGAAAAAAACATTGCAAAGTTTTCGGTTATCCTCTACACCTAAAAGACCAATGCATGAAATATTGGCTATTCCACAAGGTTCGTCTGAATTACCAAAAGACATATCTTGATTTGGTACGACAAAAGCCACAACAAACTGTAACAAAAATAAGGACATTACTGAAAAAATAACAACTAAAATTTAAAGCAATTAGTATGAATAAAAAACTTACCGGTTCCGGTTTACCCAACATTTTTGACAAAGTTTGAATGCATGTTGTTAAAAACTCTTCGGGGATTTCCTTCAATGGAACATTGGTTTCCAAACAAAAACGCGGCATTTGAACTGATTGTTCTTTAAAATAGCGTAAAATGTGAGAACTCAATTAGACCGACAATGTATTCAAATGCGCATACAAAAATCGTAACACAAAGAATGCATTCGATGTAAATGGTCACTCTTGAAAATTTTATTGAAGTAATTTATGATGGACCAACATAAAATTGATAACGAGTAAAATTTATGAAGCAATATTTCAATTTCAAATTTTGCGCTGTTGTGTTTTTTTTTTTTTTTGTTGTAAGAAGCAAAAAAAAATTTACTCCGGAGATGATGAAATTTTTTGCCTATTCTCACTTCCCAGTATGATTTTTTTTCTAACCGAAAATTTACTCTGGTATACATATGATATCACTGCTAGAGCAGCTCATTTTTCGTGTAGGTCAGTTACAGCTGAAGCTGATTCACCATGCATCGACCTCGACTTCACATTTTTTTCCGAGGATGCTACTTAAATTGCTCACTGTTCAGTTTGGTATTTTTTTCAAAAATATTTTTCGCCTCGCTAAATGACTTTTCAACTGAAATTTGGAAATCCTTTTATGCATACCTACCCCACTCGTAGCTCGTGCTCGTAGGGACGTAGGTAGGTAGGTATCAAATTTGCCGCCAAACGACGAAGTAGCAAATAGCATAGCAGTGATGTGCGGTTTGCGGTTGGAAAATGTTAGTACGACTTGTAGTCGTCTAGAGAGTGCTGTTTATTCGTTGGATTGAATGAAAATTGTTCTAATTACCAGGCTTAGGTGGCGTACTCAGGTTATGTTGTTCGATGTCATCTGAATTCCAACTCCATAAAACACAATCACATTTTTTTATCGGTGTGTTCTGTAACGTCAATGATATCTGAATTCCTAATTACTGAAATTATTCGATAATTCAGCGAATTACTACCTAGGATTCTTACTATTAGTGAACTGCATCACCTTTCATAGGTAAGCAAAATATCCATGCATATAATTTTTATTTTCCTCTATTAATGTTCCAGTTCCACTATCATAGCGTAACTCATCGCCAGAAAGCCGGATTATGTTGATGTGTACCTCAATTGATATTATTGCCCTTTTTTTAATTAATTGAATTTCGGCTTATTAATTGTTTTACTAATGGTTTCTGTTCTGATTCTCTGAAATCTTTTTTTAGATCACAATGAGTAGATTCTTCGCCACTGGATCAGATTCTGAATCTGAAAGCTCGTCTGAAGAAGAGCAGGTTATTCGTCAACCAGTTGCAGCTTTTTCAGTGAGTGTTGCTTCTTTGTTGTTATATAACTTCAGTTCACAAAATAATTGTAAAATTGATGTAATCCTGTTGCTGTAGTTCAGCGATGATGAAGAGGATACCAAACGTATCGTTCGTTCCGCCAGGGAGAAAAGATTTGAGGATTTACATAATACTATCAAACAAATAAGAAATTTCAAGAAAATTAAGGATCTTAGTAGCATGCTGTCCAGTAAGCGCGATGTTTCTTGGCAACATTTATTCGTAACCATTTTTCTATGACTTTTTTACATTTTTAGGTTTCGAAGATTTAATGAGAGTTTACACAAAAGCATACAGCTCTGTTATTTTAAAAGAAGAAAATGGAATACATCCTCGGTTTTATATTCGTTGTCTGGTAGAAATGGAGGATTTTATTCTCGAAATTTGGGAAGATAGAGAAGGAAGGTTAGGCTTTGTCTGGTTCACGTATTCAATTTCTGCAATTTAGTACTAATTTATCCACTTTTATTCAGGAAAAACATGTCGAAGAATAATTCCAAGTCTTTAGCAACATTGAGAAAAAAACTTCGAAAATATATTAAAGATTTTGAAGATGATATGGCAAAGTTTCGTGAAAATCCTGATCTTCCTGACGAAGATGAAGAAAAGGGTGAGTTGAGTCATATATTTCACGAATTAAGTTGTTTGCATAGTCCATTAATAATATTTGTACGTATCACCGTAGAAGAAGATGAAAGTGATACAGAAAGTGAAGACGAAGATGATGTAACTGTAAGTGCATCTACGGTGAAAAAACCTGGTTCTGAAGCGTCTGCTTTCGTTAAAGTAACTACCAAATCTATCGTACCCTTTTATTGGTTTTCATTTCCAGATGTTTCTAATGTTATTTTTCGTTTAGACTACAACCCATGCCGATGATGATGGAGGTAGTGACGATTCGTCAATTGATTGGGGTAACGATTCGGATAGTAGTTCATCGAGCAGTGAAGAAGAAGGCAATTATCAAAGTATTAGAGAGCGGTTTCTAAAAAAGTTGGTTCAAATTCGAAACTATTTGAAATGATGCTGCCTTCAATACTTATTTCTCCTGATTTTTGTTAGGAATACTGATAAAGAGGAAGACGAAAAGAAAGAACGGAAAAAAGAGCGTAAAGAAAAACCCAAGAAACAAAAAAAAGATGATGGTGATGAAAGTGGTGGAGAATGGCAAACCGTCGTGGGAGGTGCTCCTATTCCATCGGTAATTTTCGTTTTCAAAGTTTATTTTTACTGCATCCACTATCGTAATGAGCGATAAAATTTGTTCATTTTATGTCCAGGAAAAACCTAAAATGTTCGCTAAAGATGCTGAAATCAACATCGAAGCGGTTCTAAAAAAGTTGACAGAAATTGTCACAGCTCGTGGTAAAAAAAGAACTGATCGCCGAGAGCAAATTGAATTACTTCACGAACTGCAAGTTATTAGTGAAACTCACAACCTCGGATTAGGAGTAGCGATAAAAATCAAGCTTGCTACAATTTCGGCGATTTTTGATTACAATCAAAAAGTTTCTGATCCAATGAAACCCGAATATTGGGCCAAGTAAGGTTTTTAAATTCCTTTTCAACCAGAAAAGTTCCAAACTAACTCTTTCCATGTAATGGGTTACAGGCTTTTAGATCGAATCACCGAATGTTTAAATTTAATTTTGAATACACATGATATTGTCATTGGTGAACATATCACCGAAGAAGAGGAAGTTGTCGATAAACAACCGTACAAAATTAGGGGATACATTTTAACCATTGTTGAGCGTTTGGATGAAGAATTCACAAAATTATTGAAAGAATGCGACCCTCACAGCAACGAATATGTTCAGCGCCTGAAAGATGAAAGTAGAGTGACGGAAATTATCGATAAAGTTCAAACATTTTTAGAAAAGAATGGGACGCCATCAGAATTGTGCGGTGTTTATATTAGGAAGATAGAACATTTATATTATAAATTTGATCCAATGGTTTTAAAACAGAAAAAGGTAAGAAATTACTTTTCCGTACAAGCCTAAGTGTGTTTGAAAATTTTACGTAAATTCAAAATTCAAATATTCTTATTTACAGGGAGAAATCAGTAAAAGTGAAATCACCAGTTTGCACATTATGGATAAGCTGTGCAAATACATCTACCACAACGATGAAACTGATCGGCTGAGAACCCGTGCTATTTTGTCTCACGTTTATCACCACGCATTGCACGATAATTGGTTTCAGGCGCGTGATCTTATTCTTATGTCTCACTTGCAAGAGTCCATTCAGCACTCTGATCCGCCAACGCAAGTAAGAAATCAGGTTTAATATGCAATCGTAGTATCTAATTGTGGAGTGTAATTTGATAAATCAAACCTTGTGTTTTAGATTTTGTACAACCGAACCATGGCTCATCTGGGATTATGTGCGTTCAGACAAGGCAATGTAAAAGATGCTCACAATTGCTTAGTTGATTTAATGATGACCGCCAAAGTTAAAGAACTTTTAGCACAAGGTTTACTACCTCAGGTAAAGGGTTTTTTGTAGTCTTTATTCTGTAATAATGAAATACCTAACTTAAAAATTTCGTTGTTTTATAGCGGCAACTTGAACGCAGTAAGGAACAAGAAAAAATCGAAAAACAAAGGCAAATGCCTTTCCATATGCACATCAATTTGGAGTTGTTAGAGTGTGTTTACTTGGTAGCCGCTATGCTTATAGAAATTCCGTACATGGCAGGTACATATATTTCTCACGCATTTATACCGTAATTCACTTAACTACCCATCAAGTGTCTATATATGTACATATATTTTTTTTCACTTAGCCCATGAATTCGATGCTAGACGACGAATGATTTCGAAAACATTCTACCAACAGCTACGTTCAAGTGAGCGTCAATCTCTAGTAGGGCCCCCAGAATCCATGCGTGAACATATCGTGGCTGCTAGTAAAGCCATGAGAAATGGCAACTGGACAGCTTGCGTTAATTACATAATTAACGAGAAAATGAATGCGAAGGTAATGTTATGGCGACATTAACTGAAGTATTGAAGATTTCTAAAACTGTTGATATTTTAGGTTTGGGATTTATTTTATGAAAGCGATAAAGTTAGAGAAATGCTGGTGCGTTTGATCAAAGAAGAATCCTTGAGAACCTACTTGTTCACTTATTCGAACGTATATGCTTCCATTTCAATGCAAACTTTGGCCGATATGTTTGAACTGGATAAACCTGTTGTTCATTCTATTATATCGAAGATGATAATTAATGAGGAACTGATGGTAAGAATATAAAATAATCAGTATTTTTGTGATATGGAGCTTCATCAACAAAAAACATTTCAGGCGTCCTTAGACGACCCAACGCAGACTGTTGTCATGCACAGAAGTGAGCCGAGTCGGCTTCAATCATTGGCATTGCAACTGGCCGATAAAATCAATAACTTCGTTGACTCGAACGAACGTATTTTCGAAATGAAACAAGGTTGGTTTTGTACGAGAAAAATCGATTGTTGACTGAGATTGGTACTGATGATCGTATTTTTTGTAGGAAACTTTTTCCAAAGAGGAGCTCAATCAGGTGGTGGTAATACGTCAGCTGGACCTAATTCTCAGAATAATTTCCGTCAAGGATACAACCGTCAAAATACATCCGGCGGAGGACAAGATTGGAATAGACAGAGAAACCGAGTTTATTGAATTGGAAATGTTGATAATTTTTTTTTTTCGAATTCCTAAAATACGAAATGAAGATAACATCGCTTCTGTTATGTTTAATCTTGTACTTTCTTTAATACATAAATATGTAAAATTTGTGTTTTCGTTCATCAGTTAAATTACCTACTTTTACAACTTGACTGTTATCGTTATGACTTACGATAAGGCTACTATACAATATAGGTGGAACTGGCCGCCATTTTGGGTGCAAGAAGCAGCAGTTCACTACAGAATCAAATGGGGAATAAGGCTAGTTTTCTCTGTACATAACTCGAAAAGTAATCATTTTTTGAAATTTTTTGTAATGACATTTTCGAAAGAGAATTAAAAGACCTTTCGATTGGTATATCTACTTTTTTCAGTTTCACTAGAAAAAAATCTCGCTGATTTTGGTATTTTTTGTTTTTTTATAAAGATGTCAAAACCGCACAAAATTGAGTGAAATTTGAAAATGAGTCTATTATTGAACTACTCTTTCTATTTCTGTTCAAAAATTTCACCTTACTAATTATTTTTTTCAATTTTCTTTTTGCACCCAAAATGGCGGCCAGTTCCACCTATATTGTATAGTAGCCTTA
>FIZT01053778.1:0-16287 GCA_900065295.1 Paracoccus marginatus
AAAAAAAAAAATCAACAATTTTTTTTACTCCAGCATATAGATCTCCGTCGCATAAAAATTTTCAAAAAGTAACCGTCAGTTTCTTCCCGGGATTGAAAGGGTTAAACGACCCTGAATTTGGCCTTGAACTATGAAAATCGCTCTAGGGGACACAGTTTTGGGGTGGGCAGAGATTTTATTCTTTCATAATGTTTCTCAGTCTTGTAGTGGGAACGCCAACGCATTGCGAAAGTAGTAGTTCGTCTACTCTTTGGTAAAGTGTCGCGAGAAATACTACATAACCCGAGCCTAAAACCTTATGTAATCGAAGCCTCAGTCTTCCCCGGTTGATGCGCAGAGGAGTCTCCGCAGCTCACTGGTGGCTCAGGTAGGACACGTCTACCCCTGACGTCTCTCTCTCTCTCTCTCTCTCTCTGTTAGGATAGACCCTTCAGTCTATGTACAGTCTATTTCCCACAGGGATGGAAAGCCAGCCGAAAGCTGAAAGCCGAAAACCGAAAAAATCCGATAAATTTGTTGTTCAAAAAGTCAGTCGAAAGCTGAAGCCGCATTGTTACAAAAGCTAAAGCCAATCGAAAGTTTCATTTTTTCAGTTTTTTTGACATTTTTTTGGTCCTTTCAAAAGTAAAAAAATGTCAAAAAAGAATGAAAAAAAAAAAGAAATTAAAAAAAATATACTCAATATTTAATTTCAATGATTGAATATTAATAATTAATCAAAAAAAATTTAAAATTTGAATTTTTGAGACAAAAAAGCTGAGATGAATGTCATAAACTGAAAATTTAAGTCAAAAGCTGAAAGCTGAAATTCGAAAGTCAAAAACTGTAAGAAGCTAAACGTCAAAAGTCGATCATAGTCCTGAAAGTCGAAAGTCAAGAGCTAAAGTTTTATTTTTTTAAAAAAAAGTTGAAGCTGGAAGCGTGAAAGCTAAAGTTTTATTATACGGCTTTCCATCACAGATTTTTTATCTTTTAGAATTTTTTCAAATTTTTATACGTGAGCTTGTCTCTGTTGGATAAAAAGGTTTATGACTGGCTACGGAAACTCGTAATTTGTTATGTAAAAATAGGTAGGTAATCATTTGGAGATATTTTATTCAACACAGTTAGGTATCAATGATTACTTTTCAAACGCCTTATAAAATCGATAAATTTCATTTTCATTTTCATCTGCTTCCTAATCCTTTATTTCTCTTCAAACCGATAGATGTTATTAGAATAAAGATGCTGCTCCAAACAAGATTTGATAAAAAAGCTCGATACACAGTTGGATTAGTCACTGGCCAATCCTTGACGGACAAAGCTCGAAACGCTTCCACACATCGAGTAACTGGTAAAATATCGCTGAAAGACCGTAAAAACCAGTGCATTCCTTCTAAAGGCCACATTACTCCTGTGAAAAGTTGAAAAATAATAGAATTTTTTTTCTGTTGAAATTTCCATCAATATTAAAATGGACTCTCACCACTCAGCGAAAAAAGCGCGAAAGTCGTTCCTACGCCCATAAAAGTGACTGTTTTGTCTGAACCACCCATCGTTGTTATTAAAAAACCTCGATTCAGAAAATACAATCATTGGTTTCGAAAATTTTTTCTCTTATTATTTTTTCTACGCTTTATTCATTTTACTCACCATAGAACGTGCCACTAACTCCGGTCATAAACAAAAGTACAGCGATCCATGGTAGATTACCAACTATGAGGGGATTATCGTACAAAACAAACAGTATCAGCATCATTAGGATGCTTTGAACACTTAGCACGATGAATTGAACTATAATTAGTGAAACTGCCATTTCCAGCATTGTCACTCCTGAAAAATTAATTAATATAGCGGCAGGTTCGTTCATCGTTCGTGAATCTCATTTTTGGGAAGGCTGGAAGACCGGGGGGAGGGGAGAAATAAGCAACGAATCTACTCGTACCAGAAATCAAACTTCTGTTCAACGATCCTGTCATTTTCTCCATGAGGCAAGCTCCGGCAGTAAAGATCATTGGTAAATGGAAATGGAGTCTGGAAGTAAAAATACGTAGGTATCGTGGTTCATGAGGAATAGGTACGCTTCTAAATTATTTTCTGCGTCAACTCACAAACATAAAATTGACGGGGTTGTGGAATGTCTGAATTTTGGGGTCTGAATCCCATAGACTGGATTTTCCATCTAAAAGTGTTTATAAAAATGTAAAAGTGTAAAATAAAAATCATGGATTTAATAAATTAATTATTATGAAGCAGGTAGGTATAGGTAGAATCATGGATTCGTACTTTGAAAGGTAGATCAGCCATTCTAGGGGACCAGCCGCAATGAAAATACAGATCTTGGAGATATTCTACGCATTCCTTAAGCACATCTCTCCTTATCATGTTGGCGATATATTGATCTAATTATATTGGTTATAATTTGAAAGATTTCTTTAAAAGTTGAAATATTGGAGGGTGTAGGTTTAGGTAATAAAACGTACTGGACATATCCAGCCGAATTTCCACTTCACTCAGTGTCAAAGTGTTATCGTCTGCTTGTTCCCTCAACATAATTCGTTCATTCATAACATCGGTGTAATTTTTTGGAAAATGTATCACTCCCCAAACTTTATTTTTTTTCGCTGCATTTATGGCCATTTCAATATCGTGATACTCGATCTGAAAAATGGGTACGTATTGAACTGAATGAGCTATAATTTCACAAAACTGATTTGCTTTATAAAATATCGGTACTTATACGATATCTTACCATATCATAAGATTTTTGTTGTAATTTGTTCAGAAATCTACAACTAAGTGGATAAGAAAAGTTGCATCCCTCTGTGTACAGCCAATCGCAGTGCGATATTTGAGGGTATTCTTGATTTACCACGGCTAGTTTCAGTCCTGTAGGGTCATTCCCAATACACATCGAAAAAAATAAGCTATCCATGGTGGGCACAATCAATAGAACGAGCGTGATTCTGTAATAAGCACGTATATTATGTATGAGAAATTATATTGGAAATTTGACCTTGCTGAGAAGGAAAGGAGCAGAGTTGCACTGATGATCCCTCTGACTGAGTCAGTGACGATGCCCTCTTTCCTTTCTCGGTTCGCTTGGTTAGTTTATTAAAATTTCAAATTTCTCAAAAGTATCGTAATATCATTTTTTTCTTCAAAATTAAGGAAAATTGTTATAGGTAAGGATTAATTTAGGTAAGTATCAAATGCTTTGATGATTTTTGAAAATTTAATAATTTTTAGTAAATTTTTCAAGTTTTTTGAAAATGTTGGGATTGATTAAAAAAATCAAAACAATGTTGCTATTGAAATTATTAAAATTTTTGAAATTTCTAATTTTTGTTAAAATTGTTAAATTTCTCAAAATTGGGTGAAAAATTTTATCGTCGCACTCTTGGAGGACGGAGGTGGGCATAATTAACTCTCCCGATTCCGTACTTACATTATATTTCTTTTCATCCAGTAGAAGTTTTTGGTCAATAAAGCAAATATTGTTTTTCTCGAACAAGAAATATTTTGCTCAAAAGGAACCTCTGATTTGGTTTTGGGCATGGAAAAAGCAGTCATATGCTGAAAATTAAATCCGTTGAGATTTCATTTTATTCAAGAGTGTTGAGAGGCGTGTTATCATAATTTAGGTACCTGGTCATAAGTTTGATTTTCGAAGGTTGTTTGTTTTTGACAGAGCTGCAGAAATACGTCCTCCAAATTCGACACATTGTATTGGGTCATTAATTGAGAAGGAGAATCTTCGGCTAGTAACCGACCATTTCTCATTAAACCGATCTACAATTTCCAAAAAAAAAAAAAATTAATTTGATTCTTGATCTTGGTAGTAATATTTGTCTGCTTATTCGTGTAGGTACTTGAAGCTTACGGTATGAGCTCGACGAGTTTCCTCGATGTAATGTGTCGTAATAATCACGGTTTTGTTTTCATTCTCCACCATAAACACTAGTTTATCCCATATGCTGAAAATTGAAAAAAAAAAATTATGAAAATGAAAGCATCAATAACTGATAGAGATTAAAACTTTTTCAGTGATGATAAAGGTGAATGCTCACCTCACACAAAGTACAGGATCAACACCTGCGGTGGGCTCGTCCAAAATTAGCAGCTGAGGATCGTGTAATAGAGCGACAGCAAATGAGACTCTTCGACTCTGTCCACCGCTGTATCACAATAGATTAAAATTTCATTTATAATTTTATATGGCCTGTCTTCTTTCACGTAATCAGACAACATACCTTAATTCGGAAATGATTTTGAATTTCGAAGGAAGTTCTAAAAATGCTAACAGCTCGTCAGTTCGTTTTTCAATTTCGTGGTCACTCAATCCGAAAAGTCTACCGTAATAGATCATGGTTTCGATAACGCTCAATTCCTTGTATAAAGATATTTCCTAAATTTTTTTTTCATTTAGTCGAGGTTTTACGTAGGTAGGTACCGTCGAAATAATGAAACATGAAGAAGATTTTCTTATCTACCTGGGGCATGTAACCGATGTCGCATTTTGTCTTGGCTTTTACTTTTATTTCACC
Source organism: Paracoccus marginatus (assembly GCA_900065295.1). Classification (NCBI taxonomy): domain Eukaryota; kingdom Metazoa; phylum Arthropoda; class Insecta; order Hemiptera; family Pseudococcidae; genus Paracoccus; species Paracoccus marginatus. The sequence continues at coordinate 4,527 of FIZT01053778.1, forward strand.
CGAATCTAGTTCGCTTACACCGAGGATACAGTGTAAAAGTGTGGTTTTGCCACAGCCGCTGGGTCCTAACAAACCGTATCTGTTTTTGAGACATTCAAAATCCGGTCAACTGTTTATACTGTAGTAGAAATTCTTTGAACGAATTCCATCACTTACATGGAGCCTCGAGGTACAGTCATGTTTAATCCCTTTAGGATTATATTTGTCTTGCTGTAGCTTTTATACGCATCTTTCACCGTGACTGAGCTTTCTTTGTTGTTGGTGTTCGAAACTACGCTTATTTCGTGCATTTCCATTCTGATTTTGAGGTTTCTAAACTCGCGTTTCTTATATTGTAAAATTTTCAAAATTATGTCGCATATTAAATGAAAAAAAATAGAAGGGAAGAAATTTTGATAGTTGGAGGAACTTGATTTAAAAAAAAAAAAAAAAAAAAAAAGTGTTTAGAAAAAGTAATAACCCACTTACCCAACTTTACGAATAGTAAAAAGTGAAAATAATATCAAAAAAATTCACAACGTCTACTTCGTTAGTGCCAGTGTAATATCATTCGATTATTAAAATTACATATCCGTAGCTCAGCTCTCGAATTAAGACACAGTTTATGAGCAATTGAGCATACTAGGTGTATGTTGCAAAAAACTTGTCAAGGGGTTAAATGAAAACCATGTTATTGAAGATTTGCATTGAATAGTTAAGTTGTCTACTCATTAGTGTGGCTCGGTTAGAAAAAAAATCCTGCTCCGTTTGTGGATGAGCTCGTTTGCAACGTGGTTATATTAATTAAGTATATAAGCCACACTCTGGTTTCCGGTATCAATTATTTATCTTATGATAAATATTCTACTTGTAGGTATTCGTATATAATTGGAATACTTAGATGCATTTAAGTAATGACTTTGTTATTAAAATCTTCATATTTACGTTTCGACTACCTACTTCAAAGTTACTAACTGCAGCTTTAACCAACGAAACGTTTACAATTATTCCAAGATAATTAGCATTCTAATTGAAGTGTCTTTTTAAAAAACGACTATTTGTACGAATTTTTTCAAGTTCATTTTTTAAAATGTAAATCTAACGAGAAAGACGATAAAAACATTATTTTGCAATTAAATTCACATATCAAAATAATATTTAATTTGTTTTCATTCTAAAAACGTCCAATTTTGACTTGGAAAAAAACAAAAAAAAACTCGTTGAAAATAATAAGTACATCATTTGAAAACAATGAGCGAGTTGTGAAAACAAATTATATTTCACTGAGCTTGACTGTATTGGAAATCATTGCGTTAATATGTAGGTAGTAGTTTTGTTTAAAAAAATGAAAAAAAAAACAAACTACAGTCCAGTACATCGTTTTTGCAAATTTTATTTTGCAGGTCGAGTAAGAAAATAAAGGGGTTAGGGTACCCAAATCAAATTAATCCCCTTTCAAATTCTGAATGGGATTAATACCCATCGAACAGAATTTTTGACCATCAATAGAATACCTACAGTGCATTATTTTGATTCCTGTAAAATTTCTTTTTTGAAATAAGATTGTTGGTTGTAGCCTGTAGGTGGATACGTATGTATTTTGAAAAGGGAAATACGTCTCAATTGTTATACTTATTGTACCTACGATAGGGGGAAAAAAACTGAAAACATATGGGACTGTTTGGTGGCTTTTATGGTCATGGTCGAATGACATTGGTAAATGGTAACAAAATATGTGTAGATGTATTTGAAAATTTAATGTAACAACATGGAATGAAGTGCTTAATAATTATGTCGTATGCCATTTTTATTTACAGGAAAACTGATCGGTCATGCATAAAAAATGAAGCACAAAATACACAAGAATGATTCGCACGTGAGTGTATAATTAAGTACTTAAGTAGATAATGGTACCTTATTAAGATAAAACTCATAAAAGTTATAATCATGAATCAATCGGAAACTTTGAAAACTGGTATTTGAGAGAAAAAAGTAAATGATTTTGAAATTTTAATAATTTACTTGAAATAATAATTTGAATCAAAATGAATGGTGATTATTAGGTAGGTAAGGTACGCTATCTTCAGTGTCAAAGTGAGACTATGTTTAACGAAACGACTGTCCATTTGGCCATTGATGAATTTCAAGGAAGTCGAGTCGTTCATGCACGTTTAATGCACGTGCTTTTGTTATCTGAGTTATCTGGTTAGTTTAGATGATAACAGGACTTCTTGTGTTTCAAAATCGAAAAAAATAATGGTATTTTGTACGGTGAAGTTTTATAGTCGAACGCCTCATGATTGTGAATCTCTGCATCTGTTCCACTTCTAATCTCAATTAATGTTCGCCTGCTTTGGTTTTTAATAATGTGATAAAAATGTCATTACATCTCACCATTAACAACGACGTAGACTTGTTCTCTATTCAAAAAGCACAACTGGGACATAATTTCATAAAACATGCATTCAAATACGCGAGTATACCGCTGACTAAGGATATCCGATCGATTTGTAAAGTAATGCCCCAACGGGATTTATCGCAAGAATGTTGTGTTTTGGATCACTATGTAATGCAATACAGCTCATTACCAAGTCTATGGAGAACAATTTCTTCTAAAGTATCCAACTGTATGATAAAAAGCGACGATATACGAGTTTATGATTTAATTGTCGATGCCCAGAATGTCGACGTGTCTGTGATATTCAAAGATAGCACCATTGCTCTGAAGTACAAAAATGTTGCTAATTTCTCTTCTGTAATCAACGGTATATTGTCTTTTTATACGGTCGTCAACTCGAGTCTCGTGACGGTGCAAAATACTAAAATTAATACCGAAGTAGTTTATATTCTAATTCATCAGACGGGTAGTAAAAAGGGTGTATCTAGAATCCTTCCTTCTACTAGTATTAATGTGAAACAAATCATGAGCATGGATAAATTTAAACAAATGTGTGTTGATTCCAACTTGCTTAAAATGGCTGGATTATCGGAACAGCTGAATTTTTTAACTTCGTTGTACGATGCTCGAGTTAAGTACAAATTAAATCCGAACGTTGATAGTGATGGTAAAATTATACAAAAAGTAAGTCCTAACAGGATAATAAATCAGCTGCGACTATTTTATTTCTGTAAATTAAAAATCATTCGTATTTCAGGTATTAATAATTGGACCTCCGGGCTGTGGCAAAACATCACTAGTCAAATATTTTGCCAATTTGAAAAAATGCGGTTTGATTACGGTCGAAGGTTATAACATCGTTTCTGCCCAACCTGGAAAATCTGAAAGCATTTTGAGATCTTTATTCGACGAAGCTATCAATAGATCTCAGGAAGAAGAAGATGGTAATTCGCGTGAATTGATATTTCTCAGATTTGATCGTATCATTCGAAGTGGTGGTAATATTTAATTATAGATATTTGCATCGTACTATTGGATCAAGTTGAAAGTATCTGCGGTGTGAAAAAATCCTCTGGCTCGCATTTGAAGAGAATAGCTCATCAGTTGTACAGCTTACTGGAAGAAATCAGTGCCAATCCTGGTATTCTAGTGATAGCCACTACGAATGATATTCACGCTTTAGATCCCGCTGCTAGAAGAGCTGATCGACTAGAAATCGAGGTTTGTGATAATTTTCCTGTGTAATGTATCTCGGTGAATAATATTTCTCACATTTCAGATGTATATTGGAACACCTACCGAAAAAGAAAGATTAGAAATTATACAGCTACTTTGTACGAGAGCCAAGATTCGATTATCCGTTTGTAAAAAAATCGCTTTATGGACTCCCGGATATGTTGGAGCTGATCTAGCTATGTTGGTTCGTGCAGTTTCTGAGACGTTTAATAAAAATAAAAATTTATACGAGTAAGTAACAATAATTGTAAAAAAGTTCTTTTGAAGAATTGAAATTTTAATCATTTTTATTCCAGAAAAGAACCCGAATTACTCAGACTGTTTCAAACTTGTATCAGCAAATATCGTCCAGCATCTTTACGTTCGGGTTTAGGAATCGTTAGATCAGCAGATATTAAACTTTCAGATCTAGGTGGACTGTTCGAGGTTAAAAAGAGTCTTCGGTTATTTGTTGAAATACCATTAAAGCATAGAGAATCGTTTGAGAGATTAGGAGCACCAATCCCTAAAGGTAACTGAATATTTTTGAAAAATAAAACGAAACATTTTTGTGATAATTAGTCATTTGCTTTTTTTTTCTATTTAGGAATTTTATTATACGGACCACCAGGCTGTGCTAAAACTAGTTTAACGTGTGCTATCGCAAATGCCACGGACACTAATTTTTTATCCATATCTGCTGCTGAGCTATACTCGCCTTATGTCGGAGAAGCTGAAAGAAATGTGATCGAGTTATTTCACAAAGCTCGTGTCAATAGTCCTTGTATAGTTTTCATCGATGAAATTGGTAAGTTTGGAAAATATCAAACAATTCGGATAAGTTTTTTTTTCCCCAATAATAAATGATTTTTAATAGATGCTCTCGTTGGAAATCGTAACGTTTCGAGTAAAAATGTTCAAGAAAAAATTCTATCGACGTTTCTAATCGAAATGGATGGAGTCGGAGGCAAACTCGATTCGCTTTCTGTTCACAGAATGACCGATACTTCGTCTCAAACGGTACGTCTTGATATTTCGTACTCATGTCTGTGTAATTAAAAGTCAATTATTTTTTAGCCTGCAGATGACAAAGCTCAAAATACAGTAATAGTCGTAGCTGCCACAAATAGACCAGATAAACTAGATTCTGCTTTATTGAGGCCTGGTCGTTTTGATAAATTATTGTACGTTGGCGCTCCTGACATCGAAGAAAGATTCGATATTTTGCAAACTGTAGCTCGTCAATGGAAGTGAGAATTCAAAACAATTATTTGTCGTTTAATTTCGCAGTTTTGATGCGCATTTAATTGATTAATTAACTTTTTTAGAATGCCACTAGCACCTGATGTTGATTTGTTAGAAGTAGCTAAAAATACAGATAACTTCAGCGGAGCAGATTTAACTAATTTACTTCGCGAAGTAAGGTGATAATTTGCTACTTTGCAGAAGCTGATACTGATAAACGGATTTTTTTTTTACAGGCTGGCTTGACTGCTTTATTTAAGGAAGGTATGAATGTAGATAATGTCAAGCAAGAACATATTGTTGAATCGTTGAGTTTCATTCGACCAAGTCTGAAAGATGGAGGGTTAGAATATCAAGAAATGATTAATCAAGTGAAGAGCTGACAAAATTTTATTGTTCAGAGATGGTACCAGTTACCTAACAAGTCAATTAAATTTTTTTTTAATAATTCATTTCTTTTTATTTCTCAAATGAAAGGTAAAAATGTTATGTACCCAGCAGGTAATAATGGTCCATTTTGATTGGTCTCACTGCGGAATTTGAATACCAGACAAACTTGATTTTCTCAAAGTGGCGTTTTATTTTTCAAAACTCCGACGATACGAACTCCGCTTTTCGAAGTACTGTTCATTTCAGAGAGCACATTTTCATCCAGTTTTCCCCAATGTTACGTCCTCTTTTTTAATTTAGCCATAAAAAATCCAATGGTGTCGTTTTCGGTTGAAGTACCAGGTCCGAAACGTTGAACTTTATGTCTTTGCTCTTCGTTCAGCCCACACTGTAATAGAAATTCCATTATGAAGCAAATACATGATAACATTGAACCGAGGGTGATTCGATACAAATTAAAATAATTCGTACTTCGACTAAACCAGGACCTCCGAGAATTGGTGAAGAGGGTACTAGTTCCATTTCGGGGTACGTTTCCAAAATCCACGCAATAACACATTCGTTTTCTTCGCATAAAATAGAACACGTACTGTACACCATATAACCTCCTGGTTTCAATAATTCTACCGCCTAAAATTGAAAAAATCAATGCATCATTTTGGATCACAAAAATGAAATTTAAAAAAAGAAAAAACTTACGTTTCGAACAAATTTTTTCTGCAACGGATGGAAAGATTTAACAATCGATTTATTTATTCTAAATTTGAACATGGGTCTTTGACCTAAACCGCTGCATGGTACGTCTAGTAGAATTTTATCGAAGGTATTTCTGGCGAATGGAGGTCCGTCGGTAACTTCGCGATCATCTTCGCTTACTATTCTGGTGGAATCTCCTTTAAAAACCTTTATGCAATTTTGTATCGATAATTTTGCGCAGTTGTTTGAAATGGTGTCTAGTTTTGAGGACTTGTCGATGGCAATAAGTATTCCCTAGAATACATTTTAAAAATTACTTATAATAAAATTATTTTTGAAATGCATATTCGTTATGAAGAAAAATATCTACTTGGTCATTCATCAAAGTGGCCATATGCGTAGTTTTGTTTCCTGGTGCAGCACACATGTCTAGTACTATTTCACCAGGTTTCGGATCTAAAGCTCGAACACAAACCATTGACGGGAAATTTTGTAAAACGCCCAGTTTTTCGGGGTAATCAAACATCACAATGCCCGAAATAGGGTTGGTAACAAAAACAGCTATTCCTCTGATGAGAAAATTGTGCATGTATAGTAAAAGTAACGAAAATCTAGTACATATTTTGAAAACATTTGTCATTGTTTACTTTTGGACTTCGCCACCGTCGAATAATTGATGTCTATTCTTCAACGCTACCCCATTACCGACAAATAATTTTCCTTCGCCATCGAATTGCTTTTTGAATCCTTTGAGACATTTTGAAGATAAATCTGAATAAACTGATACCTTGGTACCAATGGCGATATCTGAAAAATTTACGTTTTTAAAACTCGACCACTACGCGAAATGAATTTCTAAATTACTCACTCGGTAACATGCCCAGTACACCTCCAGCAAACACATGAGCTCCTCTTAAGACTGAAGCTCCACAAAAACTATCTACAATTACTTCGTCGGGTAAGGGGATCAAGTCGAGCTCAGTTTTATTTAATCTACCAATGGTGATGCATTCTGTAATAGTGTCGTGTACTTTGATGCTGGGTAGTTGACTGGTTTCGAGGTTGTATCTCTGGAAGGCGAATACAGATTATGGATTTGTAATGTGGGTGAACTTTCTGTAAAGGTTACGAATACCTAGACATGCGGCACCTTTTTCAATTCTTCTTCAATACGCGGAATCACATCTTCGGGGTTGTATAATAGTGTGTTTACCCGGAACGTGGAACATTGTGGAGCTTCAACGTACCAGTCGACTAATGTCTGAACCTGTAGAAATGTAGAGTAACTAAGTGAATAAAATGGAGGCTAGTTTTGAAGGATAAGTAAGATTTTTATTTTGATCATACTTACGTTTAGAACTTTGCTGCTTTCTGTGGATACAGATAAAAATTTGGAGAAATGTTCGGTCAGATATTGTTTCAAGAAAACGGACATTGTGACTTTTTATTTTCTTTCGTCGAAAAGAACTAACTGACCATATTGTATTGACATTAAAATAATTTAAACAATTGTTGAATTTCAGTTCAAATATAAATTCATAAATTCATTTGGCGTTTTAAATCAAAAATTCGTAAAAATTTCAAAAGTTTGTAAAGTTTGATATCTCCCGAAAATTCACGAATTCAGTCGAAGTGTGCCTGGCAACACTGTATGACCAACATCGTCTGATTTTTAGATTTTTTCAATTTTTTCAATTACTTTTTTCTGAAACTGTCTGGTTTTTTGCAATAAGATTATGATTTAATATTTGTTTTATTTTGAATTTTTATATGAATTTCAAAAATTAGATCATTTTAGAAAAAAACGAAATTATTTTTGATACAGCTAGTCAGTTAACTAGTTTTCAACATTTTTCCAAAACGTAAGTTGGCAACATTTATTATTGTTATCAGTTATCAGTTCGCGTTGAAATTCAAAATAATGTCAGAAGAACAATTCCGGCGGAAAGTTGTTGAAATTTAATATTCGTTTGCTGGTTGCGACATAATTCGGAATATCCCATCTTTATCTTGATGAAAGAAACGTAATCTTCAAAAGTAAGTACCATTGCGTTTATCTAATCGACTCATAATTCTCGAATTGAACAGTATAGTTATAAACTAAACCCTATTTGGATCATAATTTTGGCGCGATACCTCTCCATTATTCATCCTCTTTGTATTCATTTCATTCTAAACTATTGTAACCCAATATTTCAGTATTTCAAGATGTCTGTGGTAAAAACGATGATAAACACGACCAACATCGACGACAACGATCACATGAAATACCACCGATCTAAAATAGCAGCCGCTAAAGAAACGCTGAGACTGCTGCGTATCCGTCTTCATCTGCTGAAAGTTTCAAATAGCCAAGTTCAACGGGAATTATTGGCCGATTTGACCAAACTCGAGCACGCTCTATCGTTAGCAGTACACGAAATGCAGAAAATAGTAACCAAGCGTCACATGGTCCAGTTAGCTCTAGAACGATCGATCTTTTCCACTTTGCTGTACTTACCGGAGAAGAAACTCTTCAATACGGTCGGATTAAACGATATCGAGCAATGCATTTCCGATAATTTGAGATCTATGCTGTCGCACATTGACACCTTACAAAAGGAAAAGCTCACATCCGACGAACAGTTTGAAAAGATGGCAACTAGTAAAGATGAACTGGCTGATGTGGTTTATAATATTAAGGCCAAGTTGCATGGTCAAGAATCGTCCGAGTCGGATGAAGTGCGAAAACAACGTTTGGCCAAGAAGTGTCATAATATCAATATGCTCAAGGGGTTCTTTTCGGCTTTGGTTGTCGCTCAGCCCGTGGAAGAGTGCGGAAGTGTTTTGCCTTTGGTGTGGAAATGGCGTGAACATCGCTCGTACGAGTATTATCAGAATCGTATCTCTCAGTTGTAAAAGTATTTTTCAAAAATCATTTTCTGTACATGATATAAGCGAAGTTGTCGCGTTCCAAGATGGAGATTAGTGAAATATTTTTTTTACGTTTGAGGTAGTGATAAAGTTATTTTTAAGGCATCTGTTTCGTTTTATAATATCAATAATTTAGTACATTTTTTTTTTAATATTTTGTTGTTTTTGTTTTGTGGAACATCCTGTAAAATTGCATCGTCGTAAAAGAGAACAAATTCTTTCAAAAAACTACGAAACATTTAACACAAAATATATATTTCTTTTAAAAAGAAAAAGAAAAAAGTAATAAGAAGAAGTATAAAATACATTAATATAAATATTATCACACAAAAAACAACATAAAAAAACAAAACAATCGATTCTTTACAAAGTTTGAATACTCAAACAGCAATTATCTTGCTGGGATCAACTTTAACCCGAATAAATAAAGTATCATCTCTGACGAACTGCCTTTTCTTCAACGTTTCATGAGATACGAACCGAGGGAATCCAAACCCTAACGAGTCGGGTTCCTTGCTGGGACGTTGGAAGTTCTCCCACGACGGATCAGGTACGAAACTTTCAACGATATTGAAAGGCTAAAAGGGAGAAAAAACAAAGCTTAATAACGTTTGTGCAAAATCGAAACACGATCCAAAGAGGAAAGATGAGAGCTTACTTTTTCACCCTGATCGAAAAGCGTAAACGAGACGGTATGAGCGAAAGGCCATCTCAACAAAGCGTCGTATTCTCCGGGTAGTATTTTGATGTAGACGGATATGTGGGTGCCTTCTCCGGCACCGTTGCCGTTCAAGAAAACCGAAGCTTGTAATTTGTATCCGAATTGACTGGTGTAGAACGGCGAGCTGATCAGTTCGACGCCGTCTTTGCCTCGAGCTTCTTCCATTTTGACACTGTAGTCGCTTATTTTCCATACTAATGTACCTGTAGGAATAACGAGAGTAAAATTAGCTGTAAGTATATCCGTGAGAAAATTAAATGAAGGTTTTATTCGAAGTTCGAATCGTACCTGATTGATGTAAAGAGACTCTGGACAATGCATTTTTAAGCGAGCTTATTTGGTTTTGTTGTTTAGTGACTAGTGAACACATTAACATTAAATGCTGCTGGACGGATTCCTCCATATGTCTATCCATAATTGGACCTCGTAAACCCTGTAGAAAAATAAGAAATACGATGTTTATAGTAAACGAATTGAAAAAAAAAACAAACGTATTGACTTGACAATTGACATATTATTCGAATGATCGAACCTACCTTAAACCTACATCCAGCTTCTTTAAATGCGCAACAACTCAATAACAAGTTACAATGATCTTTCAAATGCGATTCCATCTCTTCTCTCGGTACGACCATTAATTCACATCGATTCGGACAAGGCACCGGTACACGGGCACACTTCGTGTGATGATTTTGTAAAGTATCGGCGACGTATTGATTATTACAATATCTGTAAAATTTTTTCAAGGATTAGATAGACGATTTTGGAAACGAGAACTGATTGTACGTTCGAAATTTTTTAATTTTTTTTTCAAATTACCTGCACGCTATCAATCGTTTGCAGCAGTCGTTGGTCTTGTGTCTGGATAAGTATCGACGTTGCAGTTTCTGGCCGCATTTGTTTTCGCAATAAATCGGTTCCAGAGGGCAACACCCGTTGTGCTCCTCGATCGCCGAGCCGGGGAAATCTTGACCGCAGAATTCGCATCTGGCTATTCGTTCCGGGCATGTGTATTTTAAATGGTCTTCCATTAATATTCGCGGTATTTGAGCGCCGCATTTGTTGTTGCAAGGCATCGAATCGTATTTGCAAGTTTGAAGGTGCGCCTGTAAACGAAGGTATTTTATTAGAAATTCAAATATGCAACTATGCAGCGCATCGAGTATTTATTTTAATTGAAAAGAGGGGGTATAGTATTAATGGTGCTTCTTTTCAATGATAATGATTTTTTAAGAATTACAGTACTGACAATATGAGGTGTATTTTTCTTTTGAGAATAAAATTATTGAGAATTTTGAAAAGGATTTTCTCAAAATTTCTTTAACTTGAAAAACAACGTTTTAGGGCGAATCTTTTTGAAAATTATTTTTTGACAATATTTCTTTGGGACGAACATTTTTAGAGTCGATTTTTTTCAATCAGTCTGAAAGTTCAGAAGAATCAGTTTTTTTTTCTTTTCAAGAACGACCCCTCTCCTCTTAAAAAGTTGAAAGCAATGTTCTCGAGCAAAATCTTTTGGAATTTTTTTCAAATACTTTTTTGTCAATGATTTTTTGGGTAAAAATTTTTGAGGATTTTTCTTGCACCCCTCCCCCTCAAACCGATTGCCTTTTTCCTAGAAAAAATCAAAACTATATTTTTGGGTAATCTTTTAAAAATCGTCTAACAATTTTTTTTTTCAACAATTTTTCTTGCCAACTTTTTGGATTTTATTGAAATTTTTCAAAGATTTCCCCTTTAATTTTATTTCTAGAGCGTATCTCCCTCCACACGAGACATTGGTTTTTGTGCAAAAGCATAAAATTTTTTTGAAATTTTTTTTTTGATTTTTTCCTCCACTTGAATTTTTAAAATTGTTTTGGAAAATTTTTCAAGTATTTTCCCCTTAATTTCCCTCCAAAAAATGTTCCTTCCCTCCCTCCTGAAAAAAAAGGGAATTGTTTTTGGACAGAAATTTTCAGTATTTTTTCTTGAATTATATTCCAGGGAATCTTTCTGAAATTTTTGAAATATTTCCCCTCAATTTTTTTCCTAGGGCAACCTCCTCCCTTCCTCTCCCCACAAAATTGAAACAAAGTTACGTGGAAAGTTTTTCAGACAAAGGCGGACTGGTAAGGTCGGCAGATTGGCGTTTGCCGATCGAGCCCCCTCGTTACCGGGCCCCTACATCCGTGAAAAAATAAATAAAGTATTCAAAAAAATTT